>VZTJ01003429.1:67908-151182 GCA_013397795.1 Orthonyx spaldingii
TTCATTTCTCTCATTGGCAGAAAAAGGGGATTACTGAAGCCCTTCTGTTTGGAGAAAACACTTATTCCAGACCATTTTCTCCTACATTTGTCTCTAAACTGAGACAGATTATGTTTCTTTCCCTTGGTATTTTTTGTTTTCCTGACTTCTTAAATTAGACGCTATTCAGGAATTCAAGCTCTAACTTTCAAATATTCAGCTGGTGGTGTTGCAAACCATAATATGATGGAAATAATGAAGCTTCTTGCTCTGTTTAATTCTGATCTGTCCACAGCTGTGTGTTTCACGTCTCAGGTCACATCATAACAAAAAAAAAAAAAAAAAAAAAAAAAAAAAAAAAAAAAACAAAACCAAAAACAACAAACCCACACAAAATTTATTTTATGTATTTGGAATTGATGTGCCTTTTCTTAGTTTCAGTGCATATGACAGTGACCTGGAAACTGTTCACAGGACTTGAAAAGCCAGTTTCTCAGTTTTATTTACACTTGCATACTAAATTACTCATTTAGTTTTAAAAGTCCTGTTAAACACAGGAGTTATTATATTCCACTCTGCAAAGTAGCTATACATAGATGTTCGGTTTCGGCATCAACCCTTTCCATAAATCTTAACATAATATTTGAAATTTTGCAGTCCTTCATGACATGCTAACTAGGTATCAGCCACACTGACAGGAAATATCTTCCTGGAAAGGAAAATGCATATTTGTTAAGAAGTATGTGCTTCCAAGTGCCCCTTCTAAAAGGTTGAATGAGAAAAGAGGAGTAATTCAAGGAGATCTAAACAGGAATGGAATAGGACAACTACAAGTATTGCAATTCAAAAATGTAGATCAAAATAATAACATAGGAACCATTATTATATCAAGATGCCTATTTTGTATTTTTCAAGCTACTGAACTGAACACTGTGCTCGAACCCTTTGGCCAGTTTCATCAAAATAGAGTTTAAGCAATCAATGTGCTTGCATCAATCTGCCTATATATTAGCCTGTCAAGGAGCAAGTAGTGCAATAATATATCCTCCCCATCTTTTTTCATGAAGCTGCTGCCAATCACTTGTGGTTTTCACAAAACTTTGCACTCTGGGATGAAGTGAACTAATTCAAGTCTTCCAAATTTCATAACATAGGATTACGCTGATTAGCCATGACTGAAATAATTCCCATTGACCATGCTCTAAGCCATTTCCCTTTCAGATAACTTTGAAAACAAACATATTGTTCTTACCAAAAGTACACTCTGATTACTGACTTGTATGATAAAAAGCAAATAAAAACTGCCCAGCAGAAATTTCCCATACGTCTAAGAATATCTTAATTTTTCATTGGACTTTTCAAAATGGAATTAAATTAGGCATAAACTCTACACAAGACTCGAGGCTTACAGCTGAATATTTCCTTATTGCACTTTAACCCGTAGATGAGATATTGGTATCCAAATCTGAACGTTCTGCTAGTCTGATGCTAAGAAATAACTGGGCAAACAGAAGTCTACCAGTAACCATCCTGACACAAATTTTTCAGGGACAGCCTCAGCTGTTAAACTCCCTTAACAACCAAAGGCCATCCCAAATTTCTGTGTTTTCAGGTCTAAGTGAAAAATACATTTAATCTGCCTTCTTCCACATAAGTGTAAAGCTGAATACACTTTAACAAAACAAATAAACAAACCAAACTACACTACCCTAACAGTTCTTATCCTAGAGGGAGAGAGACCAAAGAGAAAGAACTGGTCTCTAAGATTCTGCTGTTAAAACAAATTATATATAGTATAGGCTGAAAGATTTCCACAATGAAACATGGGGTTTGGAGAATAAAATATAACTATGTGCATAACATCTTTATTTGACATTTATCCATTAATATAAAGATGGGATATACCCCAAGGACACTCTGAGACATGAAGGCTTGAATCCAATTCATACTAAGATGCCTTCGCTCTTCTAGAACTGTACTAAGAAACCTGAAAAAGGTGAATCTTCCAGGTGTAAGGTCTCTTTATATTGCACTAATACTAAGAGAACTCCTTTGGCAAATGTGTGAAACTCCTAATTCTTTTAACTATGATGAATTAACTAGGTCACAATGCATTAAACCATAAATAAGTCTGAACAAGTACCTTTAAAACAAACCCTTGAGCATTTTCTTTATGATGAGCCATAGAAGCAGTGCATAATTTTTTTTATCACTGTTCTATAAGAGACAAAGTGCATATCCCTCATGAGGAATTACTGTATTGTTGCAAAGTTCGTAATTTAGTCATTCATGGATTTGCTATAAAAATTGCACTTTTTTTAGCTATTTTTTATCCTGAATTATATATCTGGAGGAAGTTACTACACTTTAAATTATTTCAGCCGGTGAGTTTTTTTGTCCTGACTTATTCATCCCAACTGTTACAGAAGGAGGAATCATCACCTCTCCTGCTTGAATGCATTGCTGGATCTGCTGAAGTAGCACCAGGTGTACCCTGACCCCTGAGCACACTGCTGTGCACATGTGTGGCAAGATACCAACAAGTGTTTATTTTCCTTGACAATAGATATTGATGCCTTGCTATCAATCCCTTGTATTACTCTGCACCATATATTGGTGTTCTTTTAGACTGTATTGGGGAAAATACTTCAATATTTCATAAAGTGGGTCCATATCCTGTCCTTCTCATGGAATACATTCTCTTTCTCTCTGCGGTTGGCTAAAATGTTGTGCTGGCTCCTACTCCTCTCAGATAACACAATAGGAATAAACAAATTCATGGCATCCTTGTTTGACAACCACAGCTGAAACAGCACCAGTCTTGAGAAGCTCTACCTGATTGAAAAGGCAACAGCTTAATGCTAAATGGAATCAAGGGACTTGGGTCATTTGGTGACCTCAGACCACAAGAATTTAAAATCTTTCTTCACATGAAGGCTCAGACTTGGAGTTCTATTCATAATTTTAAATTTGCCATTCCATAAGCCCCAGACTACTTTCAGAGCTGTTTTATCATCCTCAATCAAAAATTTTCCACAGCCATAAGGTATCAAGGACAACAAGAAAGGAGTTATGAAGATAGGGGTGCAGACTGCTCTGTAAGAATGAATCCAGCACTGCTATCTTCAGAAAACACAAAATCTCCAAATTTTCCCACAGTGAGGAAGCCATAATGGGAACTTAATTCATAACACTGTGTCTTCTTCTCCAGTAAATTTACTCTTGAAAGCTCTTATATCCTGCCTGTAACTTAGTCTTCTCTCCATCATAATAAACAGAATTAAACATCTCCTCTAACATTACCACTTACACCCAACTTTCTGGACAGTTAATCAGGAATTCTCACTCAGGACTCTGATACGTGACATATACACGGAGAACACAGAAAATACTGTCTTCAGAAGGCTTCAGTCAAAGCTTATGCCAAAAGGTCAGATGAAGCACAAGGAAGAGTTGCCCATAGTCTTTCAAAATTAATTAACGGTGTAAGGCAACAGAAAGCAAGTCCTTATATGGGTCAGTGTAGCAGCAGGGAGAACCAGGCAGTCAGAGCAACTTGACAGAATGGTCAGTCACCATGAAGAAGTGGAATAAATGCAGACAGATTGTTTTGAGATTTTATGTTATGCTTGCTGCACATTTTCAAAAGTTTAGGAAGTTAAGAGAGTTATGGAATAACACATTCACAGAAAGGATTCTCCAGTACTGCAAAAGCTGTATTAGGTATTCAGTCAAAGTGATGTTGAATCACAGATAGAAAAATTACTGCTTAATGGTTTTATTGATATCCCTGCTTCTGAGCCCTTACTGTGGTTATGCAAAAGAAAGTAGGAGGCATATGGTGTGTAAGTGAAATGAATTGATTTCTCTTCCATAGATTTAGCTAGTGTGTACCATCAACTCCTTCTGCACCAAGGCACTTACGACTGACTTTGACCTCATTGGGGGGCTTTTCTGCATTTGAAGGACTTTTCTGCTTTCAACTTCCATATGCTTGCCAGCAATTCATGATAAGATTGTGATAGGTGTGTTGAAGAAATTGAAAGCCATGTAAAGCGAGATAAATGAGAAGTTTTATTTAGAGCTAATAACCTGCCATAGCACTGTATAATTGTACTTTTCCTCTAGAGTAAATCTGTCCAAGAACAAATGAAAGAAAATAAGACCAGACAACTAAAACTTCTTTCAAGAAACTTTCTCTTTCTGGACAGTAGTAATTTCTTGAAGTATGGTCATACTATCGTCTGTCACAAAAAACTGCTGGATAGGGTTTAGCACAGTGTCCCGATTTGGAGACAAAATTAGGAGGAAACTTCCCAAAAAGGGTGTCTCCCCTGCCAGAAATGCAGGCACTGGCAAGCCCCTCCCCCACATCAGGTTCAGAAAGAATTTCTTGGAGGAAAGTGAAAAAAACCTATTTATTTAACACTGCAGGGTGCACACAGGCACCAAAAAGGAAAAGAATAATGTTAGATAATAAAACCTTCTCTCCGGAACAAGGTGGTAGATTTATAGTCCCTTTTTTCCTCTGGCATAGCTTCATCTGAAGTCTGAGCCGGGCCAGGACGTGTGGGGGGTCTCTCCAACAGCTCCCTGCAGGGTCCTGCCGACCATCCCCCAAAGATGGTCTGGGTTTTTGGATGAAAAAGCAAGCCAAAAAAGCTGAAGAAGGAACCAAAGAAACTACCGCAGTCTGGAGGGGAAAAAAAAACCCTCTCCCTCTCCAAGAAGCCACTGCAGCAGGAGAAAAGAATGTAAACAATAAACAAAAACCACTCCCGCTTCCCTGGATCAGCTTGAAGGGGACAGGACCCATCTCTGGGCACAAGCAGAGACAGATGAATATATAGGATAAAATATAAGGATAAAATCACCCTAAGACACACAATCAGCCCACTTCTTACTACAGAACCCTTCAGACATGTACATTGCAGCAAATATCCTATTACATTGATTGGTCATTACCAACTACATCTGAAATAAGCTTCTTGTCCCATTCCCGTGTAACAATAATGGCACTTAGTTGTCTCTGGTGTTCATCCGCTAAGGAAATTCCTTGTAAATCACGTATGATAATGGTTCTCAGCTTACTTGTGTCGACTTCACTATTTTTCTCCAGGTGCACATAGGTTTGCTAGACTGTTATCCCCAGTTTGATGAGGAATTTGAAAACTTAGGCATGTCCTACACAGCCTATTAAGAACTAAAACAAGCCACAGTATCTGGTTGAAACTTACTTTCTTCATCATTCTCCAACCACACCAGATGCTTTTTACTGTATCATTTAGGAAGTCTTTTTCAGAAAAAGATCCTTAGTGACCTCTAACAGGCTGTCATCTTCTTTTTCTCTATAAGCAATCAAGCAACTATAACAATAGTCATTTTCAGAGTAGCAAGAACCTGGGCAAAATGCACTGTGTATGAGAGAAAGATGAAAACAGTGACAGCAATAAATTCACAACCTTGACATTTTTTGCCTTTGCTCCATTTGAACATTTTCCAGCAGGAAAGATGTCATTGAGTTATCCCTGTACAAGACACTCTTTCTTTAACTCACAAAAGTTTTCTGAATTTTTTACACCACTGTGTATGAAAACATAACTATGGAGAAAACCAAGAAAGGAAAGGCAAGAGAGAAAGAGAGAGAAGAAGAGAAAGAGAGAAAAGAAGAGAAAGAGAGAGAAAGAGAGAGAGAAGGGGAAAAAGGGAGAAAGAAAGAAAGAGAGAGAGAAGGGGAGGAAGGGGGAAGGAAAGGGAAAGAGCGAAGGAGGGAAGGAGGGAGGCAGGGAGGTAGGCAGGCAAGCAGGCAGGCAGGAAGGAAGGTGTATGAACACACAAGCACATACGCATACCTTCTTCAGAATAGACAATAACCCTATTACAACTTGAGACTGGATCTGGCATAGCAAATGTTCTTCCACACACTTTCTGAGTCAGAAAAGTATCTTCATTTTCAATTCTCCCTTTAACTGTGAAGTTCTTTGCCAAGCTCTAGGCTATTCTGGAACTGGTCTTCCCCCAGAAATAGTTAGACAAAAAACGGTAACAAATTGTATGAATAATTTTCAGTTGTCTTGGACAGACAAAGGAGAGGTGAAAGGGAGTGAGCAGTCTGGGAGAATAACACTGAGGGTTGGTCAGCCAGCTGCCATGTAGCACTGCATTATTAAACTTCTGGAAGGGAGAGAACAAAAGTTAAAAAGCAGTGGAAAGACCACCATGTCTTAAGAGACAAGAGATGCCTTTTAAAAACTTAGTCAGATGTGTATCACACATGCCAATATTTTGTGCAACTTTCGACAGGAATGGAGGCTACCACTAACTCTGATGGCAAGGAGACCACCAGGTCTAGCAATGGCACTTCTCTGTCTTTCAAAGTCTGTTGACAGGCAAGTACCAACATTTCTCTTTCACAGCTTGCTTACAATTTGTAGCTTGTCTAATATTGTTACAAATATATGCTTCATTTAATTGAAACCTTGTAGTACTCCACCTGAAAGCAGC
This sequence comes from Orthonyx spaldingii, assembly GCA_013397795.1. NCBI lineage: Eukaryota > Metazoa > Chordata > Aves > Passeriformes > Orthonychidae > Orthonyx > Orthonyx spaldingii. The sequence goes on from VZTJ01003429.1 coordinate 74,392, forward strand.
TGATCAATATGACAGGAACCTGTCAAAATGTGCCAATGGGAAGGAATTTCTCCAGCAGTTCAGAATTACACCTTAGGGGATGTCTTCTTTCCATAGCAGCTGTAGTTTATATGTAGATTGCTATCAGACTGTTCATAACAGTGATGGTACAGCCAAGCTTTTTGTTACTTCTGAGACAAAAGGGCCAGCCTCAGGTCATTCACTTCTTAATGTAGATTATATTTGTACATTCATCACAAGCTTCACCACAGCATGGAAATCTAGCCTGTAATCTCTCGTGCTGAATTTCTGCTCCGTCCCCTTATCCTCACCCTGATGTTCTCAATTTTTCTGGAGATTCAGCTGTCTGCTTTCAGTTTCCAGACCAGAGGGAACTGAACAATTCCCTTCAGGCAAACTATATGGTCTAGCAGTTCGCTGTGTGCAATGCCTTATTGATTTCTGCCATAGCCGCCATAGCTGACTCAAGGATCAGAGGTTCTGGCAATGGCTAACAAGTTTAAACAATTAGTCCCATTTGTAACTACTTGGTGAAAGGCTTGTCAGTCTCAATGTACCTTGTACTCTAGCTTTTAGTGGATTTCTAGTCCCATTCATTTTGCCTCAATGACCCCTACAGTTAATGGGGGTTATTGGAAAATTATTTCTTTCTTCCAAAGCTTTGCTTTCTCCTCCCTGTTTTTTGTTTTCAGAACATAAAAGCCATTTAGGTTGTGATGTTAAAAAACAGCAGTGCAGGCAATAATCTGTTGCTCTCCAGTGAGAAAATATGTGTCCTTGTGTACTGTGTGTTGTGTCTGATACCAAAAAACATCTTTGTCAATCAGGTGCCAGCAAAGTAATTCATTCTGAATAGAAAGGTTTGCTGAGAGCAGTATTATTCTTTTAAATGGTCATATTAAAAATCCTGACCCACTTCAAGGTGGAGAATTCCCATTAGTATAATTCACCATATTAAAACCTTTCTTTTTTCTCTGTATAACCTTCTCAGAGCAGTAGTTTGCAGTTTTGTCATACACACAGTAAAACGACTTCCATGTGAGCATCCTACTACTGAATGGGCCCATTTATGCCAATTTTCATAAAAATTACCGCTATTCACTAGAAGCAGGTCCTATTAACTTTGGCTGTGCTGTTCTCTTAGGTGGCTCTCAAAGGCCCCTCCAAAAGTGGTCTGACATTCACCATCCTTTTCTCTACTGCAGGCCTAACAGAGCTCGGTATTTCCCTACTCTTCATTGCCTAGAGCACGCTTAGGTTAGAAACATATTTAAAATAATATCTTAGTGAAAAGAATATACTTACCACAATTTTGTTCACTGCCAACATTGCAAAGAGATGGTGATTTTCAAGGTTTAAGGGAAGAACTAAGATGTTCCACAGAAAACTTACTAGGCTAAACATGCAGCTATATCTTCTTGCCATCTAAGTGCTAGCCAGCTCATCTCAGGGATCACAGCTTACATTCCATGAAAAGAAACACCTCAGCCACCCTCAGATTTGCTAAGAGGACAACCACATGACTGAAGCCTGCTGCAGCTGAGGCTTGACTACTGCAGTGGTTGGTCTGGGCATGTACTGCAAGCACTTACTAGTGAACTGTGCTGCTGTCCAGACAGAATGCTGACCAGCAGTAGGTGCCTAAATTCTAGATGCAAAGCCTTCAGGTCCATAGAGGCAGTATACCAGCCTCTAGATTCTGATTTTACTCCCATTTTAATCTCTTGGTGTATTTTAATCTTTTTTGCTTATTGGACCATTTGTACCATTTCTCTATTCCACCCCTTCAGACTGAACAGAAATTTAGTTCCCTGTACCTGTCTTTATCACTGAAGTCTATGAGGCCACATGCCCTTCAGTTTATCCTGTCCTGATAACTTCTGTCCCTAAAAGCAATCAGGATGTTTTCAAATGTGTTCTGGAAGGGACCCACACTTGCTGTGTTTATGTGCAGAGACAACAATCTCTCCTGTTTCAATCTCAGAAGCCATCAGGAGTCACCAACAGGAGTTTCATTTGCTGTCTGCAGGAAGCCTTTCTGGTTTTGCACTCTGGTGTACATTCCCTGGAGTCATGGATTCCTGTACGTAGGTGTTGCCATTGTGCAAGCCACTGATAAATCAACAGAGATGTGCATTCAACTGCACCTTCTCATCCTGTCAAATACTCATCAAGTGCAATTTTCAGCAGCTCAGAACTATTCACACTTTTTATCCTTGCCACCAGCATGACAAGCAGCTCTAGAAAAGTATCCGTTCCTGCCGCACCAGCAGAGTGATGCACAGAGATCATCCCTTGCTGGTGGATGCAAGGGTTCTACCAGGGGTGCCTGACAGCAAACAGGAACGAACTACAAGCAGACTTCCAACCTCTCTCTTTTGAAGTAAAATGTGTGTCCTTCTTTTCAGTCTCATTGCAATCAGCATAAACAGGAGGAAGACTTACAGAAGGAGGGTACACAGCTTCTCTCCCTTCTCACAAGGAAAAGGCATTGTTCCCAACATGCTATTCTGGAAGTCCAAAGGACATTCGCACTCCGTTCTTGGGTCTGTAGCTCTCCTCTGTGCCCTCACCATATTCAGGCACTGACACAACTGTGTCCTGATCTTTGCACTTTCTTCAAGTATCTGTTCTGCAGATCTCAGTGCAATTGTAAGTCATTGGCTTTTCCAGAACGAAGTATGTGTAGTGGGTCCAAATATAACCTAAGTCCAGGGTTAGAGACTGACAGTATTCCCCAGTTTCCTTCTCCATCCCTGTTGGACTTTCTGCTGGCACACTTCCTTGCCTCTCTGTGTTGCAGGAAAGGTCAGTTAGCCTTTCAATGTCACCTCCTCCAGGGATAGGGTAAGCAATGCTGTCAGTAGGGCACTGCAAGGCAGTGGGGGAAATAGAGTGCATACTGGCTTAAAAAGGAATAAACAGCATTTAAAACACCACTGTTAATGCCACATGCTGAGGTAACTGACACGGCTGTGATAGGTACATTGAGAGACAATATTTCAATACCATCATTTTCAGCCATAAAGGTCAATAAAAACAAATTGATGCTGCCTCCTTCCATCTGCATGTCTTCTTCCCTTTCCATGCCTAGTGACCGACATCCCACCAGCTGAAAATGTGGCCATACATACCACATGCAGAATATGTAACTGTCCTCTTCTCAAGGACTAAGAAGCACCTCAAACCCTGGGTGAAAACACTTGTCTTCCCTTTTCTCCACCTAACAGAGCTGGAGTTACCATGCTTGTCCTGGCTTCCTCACTGCCGCTGCCCTGGCCCAGCACTGTTCACCTGGCAGCATCCTGCAACCACAGCTGTTGTCCTCAGCCAGTGATGCACCTCTGCAAGGCCATGGCCTGCTCAAGGATGTCCTCCCCTACACACACACCCTGTCTCTGGCACATGGTGTGATTTTTGGGGTTGTCATGTGCAGAGCCAGAAGTTGGATTTGATGATCCTTGTGGGTCCTTTCCAGCTCAGAATATTCTATGATCCTGTACAGCAGCAAGCCTGGGGAGTTGGACGTAACTGACTGACTGACTGCTAGGCAGAACAGTCTGTGCCCCAGCTGCACCGCAGAGCTATTTTATCTCAACACATGGCATTTAGGAAAATCTGGACAGTGAAATAAGGGTGCATTGGGACAGGCCATATTGTACAGCCATGACAGCAATGTGCAATCAGGCCAGGAGCAAGGATGAGTTAGACTAAGGGATGGAGGGAACCTTCCCACGCCTGTCCAGGGCACTGTGGCTATGGTGCCAGGAGGATGCCAGCAAGAATGTTTCAGAGGCTCCATGGGCAAGATTTTACCTCAGAAGAAAAGAGTATAAAAGCAATTAAAAAAATAAAGGTGTAAAAGACAGAAAGAGTAGTCAATCATGGTCCTAACAAAACTTAGGTGCATACGTAATACTACAGAATTAAAAGGAAGCAGCTGAGCTTAATCTCTTCCCTGATCTAATCAGCAGGATCTCAGTGTCAACCCCTGTGCTTCCTTTGCTGTAGAGATATTGCTGATGTGTAGCATTAGAGAAAGGGCCTATTGTAGAATTTTCCATTAGATATCAGAATTAAGCAAAAGACATGTATAACTGAACAGAAGGATCCTTGCTCTCAGGATTCTAAAATTTATGTTTAGCTTGTAAATAAATACTTTTGGCTGGCTTAAGTTTTCATGCTGTGCATCTTAGTCAGCCTCAGATCAGAAGATAGAAATACATTTTGAGTGCAGAGTCACTTAAAACACATTTTAGGTGTGACTTTCTCATTCCACCACCAAGGTGAGGTAAGATGAAGTGTTCATTTGCACAAGGTTTTCCCAGAGAATATTTTCTGGCTGTGGTGTTTGCCTTATCTTGAAGTTACAGCACTTTACTTACTTAGGCAGCAGCCATAAAGAGGCATATGTGTAGACAGCATGTCCTTATCTAATCTGCCAGGAAAAAAAAAATTTAAAAAATCCAGACCAAATATGATAGAAGTGTAAAAGATCACAGTCCTACCAAGAAATACATCAAAGAAAGAAAGACTTAAACACATCTTTTTCCACTAAAACAGGAATACAGGAAATGAGATCTTCACTGTCAGTGATTTTCTTTTCAACTGATTCTTTCTGGGGTTGGCATCTATAGGATGCCATATTATGACTGCTTAATTGTAGCGTGGAGTACAGGAAATTGCTGCTATTTTTTAGAACTGGTGCAATTCTTTGACAGCTTAATACTCTTACACGCTTTACTTCCACCTAGTTGGATGTGTATTTGTGATAGTAGGAGACAAAGCCACACTGCCTGGTGGAAAGATGAGCAGAAAGAGTGAACAGCAGAATAACACCCTTAAAAATGGCACTTAGGAACAATTACCATAAACATGCTCCTGGATTTCTTATGGACCATCAGCAGTTTCACAAGGACTGCTGGTAGGATCTATACACTATCGTTTAAATGAAGGAGGTTGTTCTCAAAATTCTGACAGTCCTACACCCTTTAATTTATTTTAAAAGCCTGATAAGTATTCAATATAGGCTATCCTATGAGCTTTATTTTCTTTCTGAGAACATATAAAAAGAAATAAACCCATTTCTGAGTTAAGCTTTAAAAATCTTTTTAAAAAATTTTAAAAGGTAAAAATCATCCTGGATTACATAGTGACATCTTGTGGTGCAAGGAGAGCACAGCTGAGTAGGCGTTCAGAATTGTGATTATTATCAGCATAGTTCCAAAATGCATAATAGCACCATGTGTCTGGCTTTTGATTTTCTCAACAGAGGACTGTTGCTGGATTATCATTGCACCCTGTTCATTATGCCACCTAAAATGCTTTTTCTGAACAGAGTATTAACTCATAATTAATCATCTCTCATTAATGTAAATTTATCCATGCAGGCATATTTAATCAGAGTTCTTTCATTTTTCATAATATTTTAATAACAGAGCATCAAAAGAGACTTTCAAGACATAAAGTTATATGAACGGTGTTTATAATCTGAGTCTATTCAAGGGCTTGCATTCTTGACTTTCAAGGAAGTTGAAAAATTACATAATTTGAACCTATGCAATCTCATTATGATTAACCTGCAAACTAGATATCCTTATGGAATGTTACACACTCTGTAGAAGTCATTCATAAAAGTGATGTGTTTTCCAGTAAGAGTAGTTATAAATGTAGGACTTAATTCACTTTAGAAGCCTTCTCACAACAGTATATCATCAGAACAATCAGAAGCTCAAGGCTTTCAGTGAATGCTCAGTTTATGCAAGTGGATGCATTTATGTGGCAGGTTTGGGGATTATTAAATTTATCTCATTTAATTTTTTTAATCCTTGCTCTAGAAGGAGTATAAAGGTCTGATATTTTTAATGAATATTGATGGCAGCTGTCACTAAAAAGGCTGGCTTGTTGTTACTAATAAGCCTGCACTCATTGTAGGCAATTACTACTACTGTATTTCTGACAACATCATTTACACTTTATCTCCTCCCTAAAATGCCAAAACCAGCAATATGCTCTATCATTCTTTGACAAATTTCCTATTCAAAGATAAGTCAGGCATGTTATGAACAACAGAAACTCTTCAGAATCTTCATGAATTTGGAGCCCTGTGAATAAAGCAAACAGGGCTCAAACCTGTGCACACAAACCCCAGGTAAGTCTGGAGTAAAGCTGTCTCTTTGAGGTGATCTGGACCATACGCCATCCTTAAGTCTGTCACTCCTGCTCAGATTTAACATGCATTCAGTTAGCTTCCAAGAGTCCTCCTTTGCTCTCATCCAAACAATATGTTTTCCATTGTGATGTTAGAGAAGTTAATAAATAGACTGCAAGCGGACAACTTTTATAAACTATGAATGCTAACAATAACATCACTGCCTGAAGTAGACCAGTAGGTGTTTTGTGCTATATATAGATTGTGATCAGTTTCTATACTCCCATTAGAAATATTCATTACTAAAGCAACCAATTGTTGAAAAAATTGAATGTTTCTCCAGGATTAGTGGCCACCTGGGAGCAGATTAAAGCTTGCTATAAATCCAAGGCCATTAAGACCGTTACATACTTAGTAGGAAGAAAATGCCCAGTACAAAATTATTTATTCAACATGTTTGATTTTTCCAATTGAGGAAATGTTTGATCCTTCCAATTAAGGATCTCCCTGTGCTTTACAAACAGCAGTGATTGCATAACTTGACATCCACAGTGGGTAGAGAAGAATGGTTATCCCACTTTGTGACATAATGCAACAGCCACACACAAAAATTAAACAAATTATCGAAAATTCCAGAGGAGATCTGCCAAAGCCTTTTTTTCCTCATGTATGGGTTTTATCAGGGCAAACAGGGATAAAATTTCTTCCAAGCAAGAGCTTCGGCATTTATAGAGGACACGCTCTGTGCTGTGAGCCATTTGTACCACTTTGATTCCCTTTCAGTCTCACATTTGGCTTATGGTTGCTTCTGGCTGCTTCGCACACACCACTTTCTCTGAGTAAAACAAACACCACAGCCATCACCAAAAGAGAGAGCTTGCTGATGGATTACCTACTAACAAATATGAATTTTAGCAGATTTTAATTTTGGTAGAGGATAGATTAAACATATCTCTGGTTTTCTCCTCCAACCATTTTTATATTACTTTCCCCCATATAAATGGAGGTGAGAGAACAAGACTTGAGTAATGTAAGTCAGACACACATCCAAAATGAAGAATATTCAGTAATGAACAGCTGAGCCCCCTCAGTGGAAAAGAGATTTCAGAAGAAGAGAGTCAGACCTTGTTTATTACAGCCATACTTCCTACTCTTCAGGAAAGGGTAAGAGGGGGCTGGGGAACAACCAGCAATGCTTCCTGTAATAAAACATTTAAAGGAATGGGAGATAAAAAATGTATCTATGTAAAGCAGTTGCAAAACTGGAATCTGCAAAAATGACACTACTGTAGTTAGATGAGACTTATGGTAACACTGGAGTTTATCAATACTCTTGGCACCAGGTCCTGTGGGGCAGAGAAGTGATGAGGAACAAAGTGAAGGTTATTCCATCAAATAAGACATAACAAAGTGAAGTGGAATGAAAGAAGTATTCGCTATAAACTTAGGGAATTAAAAGATGTTTGAACAATTTAGAAATCAAGCACTGGCTCTACACCCTTTCATTGGCTGTCTGCTGGACTAAAGAAACTCACAGGTGCTGCTGCAAGTAATTGGTTGTGTGAGGAAGAGTATTCCCTAGCAACATTTCTCAATAGTCCTCTACCAGCAGAGAAATGGAGAAGTGTAGGAGCAATACTTACATCTCACTGACATGGCTTCCTCTCATCTTTCCTCTGTATTAAGTGCAGTATGAAAAGCTTTAAAGGCCTGAGGCACACTTTCTCAAGATTCATCTACAATTATAACATGAGCAGTATCCTCTTCTGACCTGCAAGGTGGATTATAACACTTTAGACAAGGATCTTCCTCATCCAGGAGAAATGCAGAAAACATAGATCTTCACAGAGGGATCAAGGGAAGATGGGCTCTGAGCACTTCTGAATTTCAAACACAACCCAAACATATACGACCCAGGTAACTACTAACTCCAGTCCAAACTCCTGTATCTGTTTTATGTTGCCTTTTCCAGTGACCACCTCCTGCCCTCTCCCCCCCATATAAAAGGATCTGTGGATGCATAGACAAGTCAAGCACTGCAATCTGCTCCAAGTCCCTGGTAGATCATCAGAATTTTTTTAGGCACAGATGAATGACTTAGGCAATGCTCACATTAAGTATGCCCTTTGCCAAAGACTGTCTATAGAGCAGTAAGCTATTTTTACTCTGCTACTCTTCTGTATTGCCAACACAATTGTTCAAAATCAAGTGTCCTAAAAACATAAAGATGTATAAAAAACCGATTATTTCTCTGTGAATAACAACTGTGAGATGTATTTTCCTTCTAGGCTCCAAGCTTCACAGTAGGAGGTTCACTTATTTCATATCTTTAAGCCTTTTTATTCAGTTATGAAACTTGTGGTACAGATCTGTGAAGTAACAACTCCAATGCTTTCTAATAGATTTTAAATCTATTATAAATTCTTATAAACATCATATTCAGAATCTATACCCTGAAGTTGCTCCTACAATTACCTGTAACCTTACACTTGGCAATGTTTCAAGTTTTTTATCTTAAAAATAATTCCATGTTACACCACTTTCATAATGTCACTTTGGAGTCTTGTTAGGACTGTCAAGGGAAGAAAGACCAACACTGAAAACCAGAACAGAAAATAAGTGGTTATGTCATTAAGATACTAACTCAAAAGAGCAAACAATGCCAATTGTTTAAAGGCAATCTCCACAGTGGAGAAATAGTCACCAGAAATTAGGTATCTGACCTGATCACCTTCCTAAAGCCTTTCAAGAATGTCTGCCAATAAAACACAAGAAAATAAACAGTCCTAAAAGGCTACATTTTTTTTCTGTTGTTGTACTCACTTTCATTTTCTGTATTCCTCATTATATCACTTGCCTCATTATATCACTTGTATTAATCATCATAATTTTTCCTTCACAATTGTCTAGAATTCTTTTCACTTTTCTGTTCATTACTCTTTCTTCTACCTGACCTTTTTTTTCTTTAGAAAAAATTCCTCTCATGTATCTCTTATCACATTCATGGCAATATCCTCTCCCCTAGGATCTGCTTTGCTTTTCAGCCCCATTTCATTCCTCCCTAATGACCTTGCCTTTTCTTTCCTTGCCTTAGGTTATTGACAAGGGAACCATCAAGTCATACCCTACTTGCATGCAGGGGAAGAAAAGGGGTGAAGGGAGTGATGTGACCACTAGATGAATGCATATAGGCCATTCTGGCTATTCATTTGTCACACAGGCCAACTGCCTCTTCACTTTCCTATGCTTTCCTGTCCTTGTTGCCCTTTTCATGCTTCTGCCTCACATAACTGCTATGTTTCCAGATGGAATTTTATGCATAAACAAGTGTTACAAGGCAGGCACCAGACACCTTTTGATGTCATAGGTATGGCGAAACCTGTAAAACCAGGCTTTTGCTAAGACACAAGAAGCCCGTCCTGCAGAAGTTGTGTTCAATTCCATGAAGTTGACAGATGTTTAGTAAGGATTTCCTCTCCATTATTGCACATAGCCAGACTTCCCTGGGCAGAAATTGCCCAGAGCTCTGAGAAAGGGGGAAACTGATAAAATGTCTGGGAAGGGAAAAAAAAGAAAAGAAAAAAAGGGGGGGAAAACCCACATTAATATGAGAAATAGAAATTGAGGAAAACTGAGTCTATTTGAAATGGACTTGAAATTTTCTTAGGAGAAATCTTATCAAGTAGAGCCTGTCACTGCTACATTGCCTTTTTCCTTTTAGCACTGGTGATGGCTGTTATGCAAAAGAAATGGCACTCAAACGGTTAGTTTAGAGATGGAGCAAGAATAGAGAGATGCCTCCTAAAAAGAGATAATATGGTCATGGAAAAACGACTACACAAGAACATATATGCATTCTAAATATTTGCAATTATGGGAACCTTGCATTGAGTATACAAAATCAACATTGTTAAGACATTCAATAGCTCTGTCTTCCTTCTTATTGCACTGAGATCAAAAGGCAGACTGTGTTAGTCATTGGAGATAGAATTTCTCATACCTTTCTGGTTAGTTAATTAACCAGAGTGCACTGAATTCATTTTCACTGTGATCTTAATTTGAAAATATGCCAATGTTCTGCTTTAGTGAGTATTTCCTCATTTTATAAATCTCATTCAGCACACAGGGACAATTCTCATTTCCAATGAAGTTAAACCTCACATTAATCTTTATCTGGACTCAGAACCGAACTCCTGCCATGATGTGATCTGCTTAACTAAGAGAGGCAAGGGCTTTAAAAAAAACTCCTAGGGTCATACTTGAGGTGGACAGACCATCCCTGACCAGTTTTTCTCTAGAAGCAAATTGTAGTTAACCTTGGCCTAATAGCAGTAAAAGAAGAAAAGCTGCAGCTGCTCTTCCCTGCATCCCAGTACATCTAAGGATACCTTTGCCAGCTGTAATTCAACTGCTGGCAAAGTTTGGTTATGACAAAGTTTGCAATAAGGAATCTAGTTTGTTCCCTTTCCTGAGAAGGTAGCTGAGGCAGAGTCTGGTAATATCCACCAGGAACACTGGAAACCCCAGGGACTCCTCCTGTCAAGGTTGGCAGCTGAGATGATATTTACAGAGTATTTTTTGTACCAGCACATGTCCACTAGCTAAAACACTGATGCACACAGATTCAGGCTGACCAAGGATAACTGAAGCCTCTAAGTAATTTTACTTACTACTTAAACCAAATAAAATTATGTCACAGGACATATCAGAGGTAAATCATTGTTTGAGATACCTGGACCCTGGTAGACACAGCAAGACCTCACTCTTTAACTGACTTATAAATGTGTCCTTGAAACTTCAGCAAAGTAAGAACACATGCATACAGCAGTTGTAGCACAGAAAAGACTGTGGTAAAGAAAATGGGGTAAAACACAAACATAATGGCAATGTTCGTGCTTCAGCATGACACTTTATGAGTTTGGGGTCCACTTTCCAAAACTATATATTAGGAATTGGTGCAACATGCATAGGTCTGAGTTACTGACAATGAGAAGAATCCTTCCTCCACCCATTGGCTCCTGGCCCATCCTGACAAAAAATTCAGAACTGGGAAGAAACGTATGGTCAGAAAAACAGCAAAGGATAGGTTTTTTTATTGCAACTGATGAGCTGTAGGCACGTAAGTCTTGGTATCATTCATTTATAAGACAGTAGCCATGAGATAGATCACATTTGTAATTTAGATGTTAAAGTGCATGGGTGTTTTTCACCCTCCTAAGTGGTGCTTTGAATGTCTTAAATATTTCAAGTTCTCTCTTCAAAATTACATCAGACATCTGGGATAGCTCTCTGTTCTTGCTAATTAATTCTTATGTTTAGTGCTCTGCTGTTGTCACCATTTGTTCATGGACTTTTCATTATCATAATATTTGTTTATCTGACTAAAAGCAAACAATAACATTTTGAAGTACAGTACACTAAATGCAGCTTCCAGTGCAGGCAGCAAAGCATACATGAAAGTCTCTTTAGCAAAACATGTGCCTGCCAAACCACATGCAGGGATGCCTCTAAATGAGTAAATTTAGGTAATTAACACAAAGCTAAGCCAAAGAAATACAACAGGAATGAGCTGCCAAGCACCAATTACCTGTATAGTTAAAAATGGGGACTAGAATTCACAAAGGTGTCTATACCAAAGTCAAAGGGTTTGTTCAGTGCTTTCTTTTTTTTTAATCAAAAGCATCTCAGCTCTGACTTATGGCCAGTTTTTACTTCTGATAAAGCAAGACTGGTGACAAATGCGGAAATAGATAAAGTGGTTTCAGTGGAGCTAAGCACCTGCAAACTCACAAGCCACACTTTGAAGTCAAAACTGACTCTTGCAATAGGGCTTAATAGTTAGAAAGAATTATACATTATTCATGATTATAGTAGAATGGAAGTTTAAAGAACATTCCTCATCCACCATTCACAGAAATATGGGGCCTAGGAGAGCCTTCCTGCAATGTGCAGATATGAAATCTCTCAGTAGTATAGCAAAAAGCATGGTCTTTGTCCATCTGCTGTGGTGGCACATGCTCCAGGTCATTCCTGCAAAGCTGCATGACAAGGACTGCAAAAGTCTCCTCTGACACATGGTAGCACACACTCAGCCATCACAGTCCAGGCTCATCAGGTATTATCAAGACAAAACAATAAAATATTCCCAGTTTGTTTTATACTGCATGCTGGACTACACTGGTTCCTAAATTCAGGAATTCCCCCACTCACCTTTCTTTAAAGTGATTTCACCTAAGCACTAACATCCTGATTCTATTAAGAAAGTCTGTTCCTGAAATGATGTCTAATTGGAGAGACTGAAAAAGCAAGTTCCCTTGAGGTTTCCCTTGACATACGCAGAGAAATCTAAACATTTCCTTCTAAAACCAGCAACCTCTTCAAACATTAAGAAAAATGAATAAACCTGCTGGCTAGCTTCTCCACTAAGTTTAAATACCCATACTTAAGAAGACAAAGCTTAAATAATCCTGTTGACTTTAAATTTCAGGGTTTTTCAAGTAACCTAGGTCAAAGTCCTCTCCTTGCTTTATCAAATAAGGATTCTCCATTAGACTCCAAAACCCTTCTTCTCTATTCTTCCTTCAAATTTACAAATATGAGTTGTATAATCACATACGCAGAGGAACCCTCCTTATCTGATTCCTTCACATTGGACTGGAGGAAGTGTGACTGAAAAAGTCAAAATAAATTCAGTGTATTTTTAAATTGTATTTACAAAATAAGGAAAATTATTCCTCCTCTTGCTGACTTGATCATCAAACCCTAAGAGCTCTCCTAGGAGTAATACACATGGGAAACCTGGTTCTCTTCTTATTTACCCTAATATTACTTCAATGTAATTCCACTGACCTCAAACAAGTTACTTTAAACTTATGTCAGCAAAAATGAGTGGAGATAGAAAAAAAGACTGTGGGGCTGAAACCATTATTCACATACTCAAATCCAACCATAAGCAAGTTTTACAGTCTCTTTCTCCTCTGTAAAACTCAGCAAAATCACTGATAGTCAATCAGTCCCCTGAGATTTATGAGGACATCTCTGATACCACATTAGAACTCTAGGGAAATACACACAGACAGGTATGAATGAACAAAACCCCCTGGGACTTACTATACACCTTACATGTGAACCACCAGACTTATAAACTCTTCCCAAGCAGGGAGATAAGGAGTAAGCAGAGAGACTTTAACGCACAAGAGAACAGACAGGATCTTGGCAATGAAGAATTAAATGTAAAAATTAAATTGCTAACACTTTTATTTCCTTGTAATTATATTAACTTATTTGTAATTATTCACTGCAATAACACTGATCTCGATTCATTCATTTGGTATTAATGCTGCTATGAGAAACACTTCCAAAAGAGTTCCCCAGTAATTCAGAATTAGCTAAATGTACCATTAAACCAAAATGTGATCTGTTCATTTCTGTTGTTATTTGCTGGATCTGTTGAAAAAATATTTCCTTTCAGTCAGTTTTCTGAGACATTCATCAGCCCAATTTCTATGCCAGGCCGTGCCTCTCATTTAACCTTCTTCCTCATTCAATTTTCTTCCTGATGCGTGAGAGTTAAACCATAAATAAATGGCAAATGAACATTGCTTTGGCTACACAAAAGAACCATCATTAAAGAAAACTCTTATAAGGTATGAATCAGAGACAGGAAGCCTTTATTATTTTTTCACTGTAACTTCCCTGGCTGAGAAACTGCCTGCAGGAGCATGCTCCACTTTTATTTATGTCTGGCATTACTTTTTTCATTCTCAAACCATTTTTACATATTTCTCAGTAGCTTTTGTAAAATATACCCAGGTATACCCATGCAATAGACAATTTTCTACTGACTGTTATAGTATGATTTTTTATGTCTGTTTTCAGTCTAAAACGTAATCCAGTATGAGGAAGCATGAAAACAAGAAGGATATGAAGGCGAAGAAACAGGCATTCTGATGTGAAAAACATGTCTAATTAATAAAGTGAGATACGCAGAGAATTTAAACCATTTGTCCTAGTGACCTCTGCAGAAGATAGAGCAATGAGACTGGCAAGTTTATGTTTAGCATGCAGAGATGCACATTAATTTTTGCTGTTTCTTTCGAACAGCTCAAAGCAATTTTCCATAACCTATGTCCCTGCATAACCATCTAATGCTTCTGAAAATCAGTGAGAAGGTGTAAACAGTAATAGGATCAGTTCTTTGTTCTTAATATTCCATACACAGATTCTGTTTCCTCTTATCTTTTTTATTTCATTTGCTTCATTATGTGTTCTGCTTCTTGAAGGAGTCAGAGAAGTTCATGTGTCCTTAAACTGAGAATAATTACCTTTGAACAGAAGTTGCCACCCTCAGCACTATGATAACCTGGTTGCATACAGGCTACATTACACAGTTAAGATTAGATGTTTTGTGGATGCCAAATCTTTGCACCACAGAATTTTCATGACTTATCCTCACGTCTGGAGTATATTTAAGACTATTGTAAATCAGGATTGGTTCACTGATTCCCCTTCATCTGCACAAGTCTACACAGATGCAATGTTTGCTTGCTGAAAAGGGAGGCAGGCAGGCAGGCGGGAAGGCAGGAAGGAGGCAAGGCAGGGAGGGAGGGAAGGTGGAAGGGAGGGAAGAGAGGGAAGGGAGGGGAGGGGAGGAAAGGAGAGGAGGGAGGGAGGAAAGGAGNCAAAATTGATACATTTTATTTAACAGTAAAAGAGGCAAGAAGGCAGGCAGGAAGGCAGGCAGGCAGGCAGGCAGGCAGGCAGGCAGGAAGGAAGGGGGTACTTGCATGTCCTGTTTTACCATTCAAGGTAGTAATGCCTCTGCTGAAGTCACTAGAGCTCTGCTGTTGTGAAACTCAAATATAGAGAGAACTGAACAGAGTTCATATTAAAATTAAACCTTGATCAAATGCAGGAGTCCCACATTTCTAAAGAAAATGATCACATGGCAGAACATAACCACATGTTCAAAACCCAAGGGACACATTTTTCAGAAGCCAATATCCAAAGAGATCAACATGTGCAAGTTCCTGCCATCTCAAATCTCAGTCCAAAGAAAATAGCAAACAGCAGATGCTGCTGCTGGCACAAGTACATCACAAGCTATGGCTTGCCCTCCAGATTTGGGGTGTTCATGATGTCCTTGAACACTGCTCTAGAAAAGGAGTACAAAAGAGAAGAGGGACCCAAACAGCAGTATAACTCTAAAATCAATAGCACATAAAATCATTTTTGCAGAAAAAATAACATGCTTTAAATCACGTAATACCTTGGGCTCAGTCTGTGGTGATCTAGGCAAGAATTGATTTCTGTGGAGTTTATGCTGACATATCATTAGCTAAAAGCCTGGTCAAGAATTCAGAAAGAATGCTAAAAGTATTAGATTTATCCTGACTGTGGCATTACTAACACCAACACCTTGTGATTTATACCAATGTGAGAGGGGAAAACCCTGTAATACAGACACAGTACAACTGAGCAGCTAAAGATCATGGGAACAGCAGGCTTTCTTTACTGTGAAGGTACCACTCAGAAAAACAAAAATGTATGTTATTTTATATGAATATTCATAACTTTCATTTGAACAGAGGCAAGGATAAATGACAGAAAATAACAGCTTAAGGTGGCACAGGAAAAAAGAAAACTGACTCAAAAAAAGCCAGAATTAATGCCAGGAATAATTTCCTGTCTCTGAGATCTGCTTCGTCTTGGCCTAGTACTCAAAAATAGACTACATAAAGTTCATGGATGTGATGCTGAGAACAATCTTGCATCATCAGAAAGATAATACCTGCATTATCTATGACATCTAGGATTATAAAAAGAAAGCAATGGCTCAGTAGTGCTGAGCAAAAAAGATGTTGGCACAGCATACTTCCTGTAGAAGAGCCAAATTAATAAGAAGATGCCTTCAAAGAAATAAGCTCAGAAAATGAGAGAAGAATGCGTAGTCTTAATCAAAACCCTCTATAGTACCAAAATAAACACAAACTGATGCCCAAGGTGGCCCTGTTCCAGCTAATCTCTACCGTACCCACACAAGCCAGAATAGCCCCAAAACATGTACCCATGTAAAGCCTCAGGAATGATCAAGATTGACTGAGTTCACATCTTTTATGAGTATTCCTATTTGCTCCCAGATTACAAAATTTAGCACACAGTTATCAATTAGTATTTTAGCGAAAAGGCGGAAAAAAGAAAACAAAAATAGCGGGTCATCTCTAAAACAAAAGAAGAAATAAGATTTAATGTACTAATATTTCATCTTTGACAGGTAGTACAAAGAAACAATGCAGCTAAAAAAGTAGCAAAAACAAATATTTTTGCTTCTCTAGTATTCGTTCAAAATAGAAACGAAAATTTATAAATTCAGACAGAAAAAAAAAGGATGCTACAAACAGAGATATGTTGCGTAAATTAATCAGTGTAGCTCTTTCTTGTAAAAGGTCTTTCTTAAACATGCTTAAATCAAAAAGCAAATAAGTCATCTTGTCTTTTGAATTTTATTGCAACAGCTTATCAGCAAGGAGGAAAAAATATGTGGAAGAAGAAAGGAATATTTAGAGTAAAAGACCAGCACTCTCAATCAATAAATATTTTATTTATAAGTGTAGAGGGATGCATAGTCCTGCTTCAGTTTTGAAATCTAATTTCAGTTTTGAGACAATGTGTGAAAATTATTATTTTTTAAACCTTGATATTAGCTTCTGCTAATACTGGTGCCAGTATATTTGCTAAAAAACTGTTTGAACTCCACTTCTACCACAGTATTTGCTAGGTGTATGTCAAGCATATTGGACACTTACCACCTCTCATAATAGAAATTTGCAGGTATTCCAAACAATGCAGTCAAGAGAAGCCCTCTTTATGATGTTGATGTTGCAAAATAAATAGTAGCCCAAAAGATGAAAATCTCAATCTCCCTTTCTGTTAAGAACTTCTGAAAAGGTGGATTCTCTGAGCTATCCTTCTTCTGCACACCAAGTGACAGTGACAGTGGGATTCTTACAAACAACAGTGAACAACATTCATTACCTTTTTGGGGTTTAAACAGGTTGAAAATAAATATTGGTATAAATATAATACTGGAATTAACATTTATTAGTTGAAGTATCCCAAAAACAAACATTGGATTTTCCCAGTCTTGAAATTTAAAAAAAAAAAAAAAAAAAANAAAAAAAAAAAAAAGGCAATAAATTACTGTTATTTAATCACACTAAACAAACATTGTTACTGAAAACACTAAGGGAAAGGATGTAAAATAAATAGCCCTAAGACATGCTAAGCTAATGTTTTCATTGTGGTGTTGTTATTTCTTCATATATATACACCTGGTAAATGTTTAAACCAAAATAATTAATAATATTAATAATAATAAAAACAATAATAACAACAATAATAATAATAATAATAATTGCCATAGGAGAAGGTCAACATCCATTCTTATGCAAACATGCAAGGAATAAGGTTGAACCTTAGGATCTGGGAGAGATTTCTAGGAAGTCTAACACAGCAGTTAGGTTCATTGTAAAACAGAGATCATGTTGTATCCAGAAAGCCATGGCTCTAACTGCCAGTCAGTTAATAAGGATGTGGAAAGCAATGCATGTATCTCTAATAAAAAAAAAATTTATACCTTATCTGCATATTTTGACATGGATTATGATATTCATAGAATCATAGAATGTTAAGGGATTGGAATGGGCCTTAAAAATCATCTAGTCCCAACTTCCCCTGCCATGGCCAGGGACACTTTCCACTAGACAAGCCTCATTTTCCCTCCTATCTCTTCCAAAAAATGCAGGAGTATTTCTTCACCAGATCCAAGGTACTTCTATAGATAATGTGGATCAACTGTCAAACAATCTCCCATATGGAAATAGTTGTTTCTTAAGATAGTTCTGCCATTGTCTGCACTTTAAAGGATGCTGGTTTTCTTCTCATTCTTTGTTTCATCTTTTCATTAATCGTCTAATGCAGGATCTCCTTTCCAGGAGGTGCTAACTAAGTGAAAGGTATTGCCAACAGTACATAAGATGTTGGGAGAAGTTCAGAGAACAATTTACATGCTCAGCTACCAGAGGAAGATGACACAAGAAGGGTCACCAAAATTAAAACTTGACAGAACCTTCCAGTGCAGTTTGGAGCAGAAACTTGGCAGTAGCTTTGCTATTTTCCATTTAATATATAGACAATATTGACAGTCACAGTGTCTAGAAAGCTGTGTTATTGAAGTGTACATGGTGCTCTGCAAAATGACAGGATGAGAAACATTCCCTGATTCTAATTATCTATCTTATTTAGCAGGCCATAGCTCACATAAGAGAAACAACTGGTGAGAAAAGAGGTGATAGGAAGACTTATTGCTAGTCTGTGCTGGAGCAAAGAGATAAAGGTAAAGATTGAAAGTGAGCATGGGGTAGGATAGCATTCGGTGCTGACAAGAACTAAGTCATAGAGCACTTTGAAACAATAGGCCTTACAGCTGCAGTCCTGAGGAAAGGAAGCAGAAATGGAGGAGTGATCAGGCAAATCAAGAAGTGAAGAGCCTGGAAAGTATGTTTTTCTTCCTGAAGCAGAAAAGCAGGAAGGAAAACGAGAGGCATTGAAGGAAAGGTATAGTGATCAAGCAGATGGAAACATCAAAAGGAGAGCTGATCAGCAAAAGACATGGAAGCAGAATTTTAGAGTGAAATAGGTGTCTGCTTTTCCCTAAAATACCTCTAAATGCATGCCAAGGTCATGCCAGAAACTCCAAGATGAAGATGAAACCACCTAATTCTTAAAAAATGAGTTTGTGCAATGAAAAGAACTGAAAAAAGTAGGGAAAGTCTTTGGGGTAAAAGTAGGAAACCAAGCCTACTCATTATCATGGGAAATATTTATGGATAACCTATTTTTGCCCAAGATTTTTCAGCCAGAAATATGTACACGTTTGCTATTTAAAGCTCCCACCATAAATTCAATCTATGGGAAACTGTACCTACATGAACAGTAAGTCCTTACTTTGGTTCGAAGTGAATATATGCCAAGTGGACTTGCCTAGACTTTTCAAACACATAGCTGCCTAACTGTAACTTCTGAATAGAAGGAATCTCAGAAAGATACAGACCTTTCACACATTCTCTCACGATAGAATTATGAGACAGAAAGAGAAATACATGTCTACAGAACTCCAGACATCTTGTAGTCTTCTTAATGTCAGATTTATCATTTGTATAGATACTGCTGCTATGTATCTTGGATCAGTTTTCCAAAGCTTTCCGGTCTATATACTGACTCAATTTATCACTGGAGAAATATTCCATAATATTTTGGGGAAATTTTAAATACCTAGAACAGGTACCCAGTGACCCTGGAAATTCAGAGGGCAGCACAGATTTTGGATTGGTAAGATTGACATAGGACTCCATTTTGACAGTCAGCCTTTTCTGTCTTACTAATTGAAGAGTGAAAGAGTTACAGACAGTGTTGATTTACAATGGAAGGAGGTTCCTGAATGAAAACACACATGACTGGAAGTGTTTTCATTGGCAAAGTATAAACACATGCCAAAAAGTGGTTTTACATAGACACAGAAAGAGACTTCACAACACGTTTCCATGTTGCCCATGAGAAATCTAAATTCAGCACATCATTAAAGAATGGATGAAGAGTTGTTTACATGCGAATTTTAAAATACACTAACATAGACAAAGAGCAGCAAAGAAGAGCAGAGAGACACAAATATTACAATCCAACAGAAATCAAATTGTAAAGAAATGCACTTTAGAGCAACTAAAATATAAATGTCCAGAACACGAGGAAATTATCAGGAAATGTCCTTGCTCAATGCAAGGTGTTTGAATTAGATGGCCTTTAAAGATTCCTTCTAACACAAAATATTCTATGATTCTGTGATTTTAAAAGCCTAGATCTAAGTCATAATACTGTAGAAAAAAATAACAATGTTATTTATGTACTTGTTTAATAGTACAGAAATGCATCTTTAAAATATTACCTTCACAGTATTATCTTCTTTGTTTTAACTCCTCCAATGCTACATCTCCCATAGCATAGAAAATTCTGTTAAGAGGAAAGAGGAAAATGGTATAATATAGAAATCAATGTTGGATCACAGGTAAAGGGCAATCCCAGTGATCTCATAATTTTAACCAGACAGATCAGTTCTTTGATGAGCACGCCCTCCTGACCGCTTTCCATTTCACTTTGCACAATGAACAGAGAAACCTAGAGAGCAGTTTTATACTGTGTAGCTCTTGACCTAGATCATCTTCAGTATCCTATTCATGAATGCCACCTTCAGCTTCCAACTTCACTCTTGCACACGTACTATCTATTCCCATTAAACAAATACACATTTTGCAAGCATATGAAAATGACTGCTTCCACATTTATGTGAATGATACTAAAATGATTAGTGGACAGCTATTCTCTACCAATATGAATGTATGTGGCATTCCTTTATCAAATGAAATCCACTTTACTGATAACCTTAAAGAATTAACATTTTCCTAATCTTGTTTACATGTAAGATAATTCTGTGCCGCCATCTGATTAAAGAACATAATTTAACACCTATTCTGCTTTTTTCTAATGTTTTTTGATTATCTATCCTTTATGCAGTTAATTGTATCTCATTTTGACCTAGTTTCAATTTGAGCAGGTTAAAACATCAAAATTGGTGCAGGTTGAACAGATTTAATAATTTTTCAGATTGGATAACTAACTTGGAAGAAAAGGCATTCTGTCCAACTTTGCAAGAAACTTTGAGAGGATGATTTAAAACAAAAAACCTGGAAAGCATGAGTTTGAGGTAGGACATGACAACTCCATCAGAAGTAAATTAAGAGAGAAGGATTTGGCCATGGTCCTAACATAGGAGTCCAGAATACTACAGTAAGTCAGCAGTTACAAAGAGGTGTTCATATAACCATAGATATATCTACAGGTAACTTTTTTCCTTAAGGAGAATGGCATGGCACGGTACGGCACAGCATGACATGGCACAGCATGGCATGGCATAGAATAGAATATTAGATGTGAAAGGGACCTACAATGTTCTTCTGCACCAACTGCCAATGTTGCCAAGTTGTTTTAAATGCACAGAAATTTCATTTGTGAACTGTCATCAGGGTCTCTCTTGTAAGTGTGCTTGTTCTTCTGTACAAAATGTATTCTATCCCAAACTGCTCCGTGACTGTTGTATACCCAGGAATAGACCAGGCAAATTACCACCACTGCCAGCAGGAGGGAATGCTTTTCTTTACACCCACCTTACCTGCCTGCCTTTTAGAGTGACATGTAAAGATAAAGGCGTGTGCAGTCTGGCATACCAGTGTGAGACTGCACCCATTCACTCAATGAATGATCAAATGTGTCAACTTAATCAAAAAATGGAATTTATTACTAACCAAGAGGCCAGCCTGTAACATGATTTTAATCTTCATGTGGCTATGCAACAGAAATAAATACAGCATCTTCATGATGTACTGAGTACCAGTTTGGCAGGTTAACAGGTGTGGGACAAGTGAGCAAGGACTAGAAATGCTACTTATCAGAGAACATATTGAAGAGAAAGCTCATTTTTCACATATTATGGGCTTTTTATTGCTAGTAATGCAGAGAATATTAAAGTGAACTCTATATTTCAGAAATGGGAAGACCAAGTGATTTAAAAGCCTTTTTATAATGACCTGCCTGGGAGTGAAGAATCAATTTCTTTTACAGCAAGAATCTGTTAATACCACAGAAGTGAGGAACATAAGACAATGCGGAAAAGAAAGGACAGGTTCTTTCTTCCATCTATATTTTTATATTTTTATATATCTAATTACAGAGACTGCTGTCATTATTTGTGTACTATTTTTAAGCAAAGAAATTATTCTTAAAAATAAAGAAAGATGCTTAAAATTTAGAAAATATTGTTAAAAGAAGTGTGGTTACAGTGTTTTGCAAGCTATCTTTTTATTAACAAACTATAGGTGGTACTTTTCTTCCAGAAATTTAGTGCATTTAATTGGACTGATACTCTTCTGTAATACTGAAAATTATCCCAGTATCTTAAATCTCACTTTTCTTATGGCAATATAGGCGAAAACTGTCAGTACCCAAAACTAGTTAATGTGATTTCTGTCTCAGCACTAGCGATGCTGAATTCTTCTTTTTAAAGTCACAATACTGATCTTCACACTAAAGCACACTGGGTTTTGACAACTTTCTTTTTCAGGCATTACAGAAAACAGAGGCCAGAGTTCGCCATCACTGCAGCTTGCAGTGTGTTCTGCAAGTCAAAGTTCTGCCGTCAACACCACGATTCACCTCTTCAACATCCACTGCCATTTCTGCACTATTGCATGTAGACACTCTCTTCATGCTTGAACACTAGTGGGTTCAGTGGGTATCTGGTACCAGGAATAACCAGACTGCATTCATCCTGATGACTCAGTAGACACCTAGTCACAAGCAGGGCATGTCAGACCTCTTCCTCCAATACCAAAAGGTACACCTAGGAAAACAGACTACTAGATGTTATTCACTACTAGACATTATTCACTGCCTATTTCCCTAAACTGTGTTTCTTTCAGTTTTCTCATGATTTTCATACTTACCCATTGTCTCCAATAATCAGTATTCCATAACTCTTTCTGACCACTCTGAATCATGATCTTTTAAATGAATTTAGACAAGATTGAAGGAGAAATCAAGTCTTATTAATGGTAGGGGATGTAAAAAATCCTAGGTCCACACACCTATACCAAGACTCCACAAAGGACATCTGAGGCACATAAAACTGGCCAGAGAATGAAATGCTACTAACAGCATCTCAGTCAGATTTGATGACCTTTGTGCAAAACTGTGCAGGAAAATTTTTTAATACATGATTTTATATTAAATAATAGATTTTACAGATATTGTATGTTACGTTATTAAACTCCCTATTTCTGCTTGCAATAAGAATCATAAGGCAAAACAAAAACAAAAATTGTGTAAGACAATGAAAATCTTCCTAATGATAGTCTAACAACAGGTCTGTCAGAAGAATATATATCTGTCCTTGTGCTCAGCAAATAAAGAAGCATTGCAGTGCCTCTTTCCACTGATAGCAAAGCTGCAGAAAAGGCTTTACAGAGGTACAACACTGCGAGGTTCTTTTTAACTTTACCACACAGTTCCACACCTTTTCAAAAACTCAAAAACAGCTGTTCATACACAATACTCCAGCCACACTGAACATTAGGGATGTAAAGCTGATATTCTTGCTAGGCATATGTTTCTAGTTATTTAGTTTGCACTTTGCATTTTAAAAAGTTCCATAAAGTTAAAATTATTAAAATAAAGCCATACATTTCCAATACCAATGATCAGGATATCAAAAGAAATGGGTAAATATCTTGCTATCTTAAAATAACTAGAAAGCAAAGACAATATTTATATGAAATAAATTAATTTTGTCAGCAATACTGCTTGCAATAACATTGTGTTAGCACATAAAACAGTTTCACGTTTTATAAAATATACTTCTTTCCTAATGAAACTGTATCTTGCAGGAAGTTTTTCAGTGAAGTAGACTTTCAAGGAGAAGACTGAAAGCCTAATGTATATACAACAAAGAGATTGTTTGGAGATCATCCAGTTACAACAGCACAAAATTCACTGTCTCCCAGCAAAAATAGCACACAGCAATGACAGATTAGGACAGATTAGGTCAGATCCTAATCGCATGGCAGTACCAAAATTTTATACCATTTAATAGGCTACAACCAGTACTTCATTATTCCACTCAGTCACACTTCTTCATGGCATGAAGTTCTCCAGCACAAGTGGAAGGAGAAAAGTAAAGACAGAAACAGGAAACTGTCAGTTGCTTAGAATATGAATTATTTGTGAAAATAATATACTTTGAGTAAAATTACCGAAACGTCACTAACTTAAAGTTTTCTCTAGACAGTAAGACAAGCAGTGACTGAGGATCTGTAACAAAGCTGTAGGTTAAATGCACAGAAAATAATATTTTTCAAAATACAATATAATTTTTCCTCACAAATGTTCATGCTCCTCAGTGATCTATCACAAACAGATATTACACCAAATCTATAACATACCATTGAGGTCTTCACAGCCGACCACAACGGAGCAACAGGGGATGGGAAGAGTCTTGAACTGTTACTGCACTTAACTTAGTTTTGATTTTTGTTTACTTTGTCTACTAGAAATACAAGACCCTCAACACCAAAAATCAGCAGACTTACACCAACTTTAAGATTTTACTGTCTCTCCCTCATGTGGATGTAATGCTAAGCATTCTGCAGCAATATTCAAAGGAAGAAGTTCTCCAAAAAGGAAAAGAATGTGTCATTAAACTCAATAGTTAATGGTGAGGGCCTGTCTTCTGTTCCCATTTCGTTCTTAGTGCACCTGACACCACCAAACAGTTACACACTTCTGGGTAATGTCTGATGCCAGAAACGTTTCCCAGTTACAACATAACATTATATATATATTTTGTGCCAATTTAAATACAGTCTATTTTACTCTATCTAGCTGAGACACAAATAAATGAATAATTAATATATGCACAATTTGTCACCTGCCATTTGAAGACAAGCCAGAGCTACTCTGATGGCAAAGAACTGGGGTAATGAAAGAAAGGAATGAAATTTGTTGTACATAACCTACAACTGATTTGTTTTTTCTCTGAAGTCATCAAGAATATCTGTTGCAGCCGTCACACCACTTCACAAGCGCTACTTTTCTCCAAAGTTCAAGATAAAACAAAAAAGACATGAGCAATGAGAAACAAAAAATCAGGGAGAAGTATGTAACAAAATTATTTAAAAATAAAGAAGGGACACAAAAAAACCCCATATCACTGGGAGGAGGAAAGGGGGAAATAAAGACCAGTTGAAACAAAACAAAGTTTGGAGGATGGGAAGAAGAAAAAGTAAGATTCAGTATAGCAAAGCTTATGTACTAAGTGTTATAGTTTGTCAATTCCCCAAAGCTATTAAAAGCTGTCTTTGTGTATATAGCACTTTAAAAGTCACAAAAGGAAATAGAAAAATAATTAAATGCACCAGCTTTCCTGGATTTCTTTGAGAAGATAAATGCTGCTAACAGAACTCTTTGCAATGTTTCAAGATGAATAAATAACACCCTTTCAGCCAATTTTTTTTATTATAATGTCTTTCTCCTGCTTTTTTAAATGCTTTCTTTAAAAATGTTTTAATGCGCTTTTTTTCACAGAATGTTTTACAATTTTACCTTCTTAAATTTCACCAAAGACTTGCAAATCAAACCAGATCTCACTGATTTGATAGCTGCATTTATGTGGTCCAGCGGAACACAATGTGTTCAGCATCATTCTCTCTGGAAGGAGTTTATTAGCAAGCTCTCCCTCCCCTTTTTCTCCAGTAAGGTGATGTGATTAGCAAGAGTATGAAGGAAGCTGTCAGCAGGTGGATAGAGAGAGATGTAAGGTGCTACTTGGTTTTCTTAGCTTATGACCTTTGTTCACATGACAGTCAAAACAAAACCACATCTTTGGCACAATATAATTAGGACCCTTGCATTTCACCAGGTCAGAAAAAGAGACAAAAGAACAATACTTGTTTTGCAGCCCCAGTAATTAGTCCTGGAGGATTTCTCCAACAGCTACTCTTGGCAAAGAGAGCCTATGGAAAGAGCCACTACTCTTCCTGTACATGCCGGCTGAGGAGAATGCTTCCTGCTTGAAATTCAAATGAGCACAGCTCTGACCTTTACTGTCACATTTTTTATTTCATAGACAGTTTACAAGGCCTCTCCACCATGCAGGTCATGTTTTAGTTTAAACAGAAATACTCTCATAGGTGTTAGATGCTAGTTAATGATTATACTGAAATCATTCTAATTAGGTTCTGTTGTTACATGCTGCCCTTTGGGGGCTGCTGCTGTTGTCACATAAAGTATTTTGTAGAAAAATAATTGGCCTGAGATCTTCTTTACCCTGTTTTTTTTCTTTTTACATGATCCTCTATTTGATTATGAGAAACACTGCACAAAACTTTTAGCAATGACTCTTCCCCATCATCCCATAATTCAAAAAATGGAGGGTAGGCAGGAAGACTTAAGAGATGCATGACACTTCTGAAATTTATTAACTATGATCTGAGGAGGGAAACATGTTTTGTTTTAATTTCCTAACCCACTACTCTGCCATTTCTCTAAGAACCTGGTTCACACTGCAGCCAGGGGAGATTTGTGGACCAGGGAGGCACTGTTATGCTTCATGCACTGATGGGATGACTGGGATTAGGGAAAGCAGGAGGGAATTTGAGTCTACTGAAGAACTGAAAAATAGGACAGACAAGAGTACAGCAAGTAGCAAGAGAAGAAATGCAAATGTGGTAAAGAAGGTTTCACTTCAACCTTTTACATTTGGCAAGGGACATTAATATCATAGGTTAGAGTGCTAGAAGGGAATCTCAGCCATTACTACTATGTCAAACACATCCTCTTTCAAAAGATGTCATGCAAGTGCCACTCTTTTCTGTGCAGCTTATATTTTTAGAATGTGAAGTGGTTTTGGAGAGGGGTGGGAAGAAAAAAAAAGAAAAACAAAAAAAAAGAAATCCTAGAACCTGAATTGCAGAAATTCAAATCACCATGTTGCTAGAGTGACCCTTAAGAATTTAGAAGCCCAAAATTAGTCAATCTGTAAAGCTGAGATAAACTCTCTGAAGATATTCAAGGCCTTTTGAATACAAAACAGAGACGTCTTGCTTAACTGTTGTTTTCTCTCTTCTTATTTATGAAATGGTCTTTTTAGTGATGGGTGACTAAGTTTATAAGCAAAATGTTGCTAGTTCAGGCTCTTGAATTGTAGTCTTTTGTCTACTAGCAACGATGTCAACTGAAAAGTTATCAGGACAAATTCTGCATTATTTGTAAAGCAGTAAATCCATAATCACTGTATTCATGGAAACAGATTTCCAGTTTGTACTCCAGATACACAGTAGGGTGGGCCTATCACCTGCAAGTATCTTGTTGGCAACTACTACTACCTGTCTGCAGCCATGGCAATACATTACTAATACCTTTATCACTGCCTAAATGAAGCATCAATAATTCAATTCCCATTTTAAAAAACAGGAAATTATTCATGCCATCAGCCCTCACCATCAATAACAGAAGTAAACCTAACTATCTCATTATCCAATTGCAATGTGTGCAAACAGAACTGCCCGTTGTTGACAATAAATATTTGATAAGTGAGGAAACAGGAAGGATAAACCAAGGATGTATGGAGCCGCTGCTTTATAGTTACCACAAGAATTGACCCAGATGGCAATGGTTTACCCTGCTTATACCTCAACTTATTTTCTTTTCATCTCAACAAGAAACTGATCCCAGCTGGGCTGGATGTCAACCATGGATGTAAACCATCTGTTCCCTTCCTGTCTTTGTTTATGGTATTAAGTCAAGCTAAATACCCAGGTTCCTATCAATTTCTGCAATTCCCATGTTATTTTTCTTTAAATTAGCAACGAAATGATAACTGCAGAGATCAATTAACAATGTACAAATAACAAAATATTTACTTGCTAAGGGTGCTTGAGCCTGCTGTGAATTTACCTATGTTCACGGAAGTCTGTTGCTAATTTTAGTGTAGATTCAGCTTTATATTTACCAGTGAAATCTAAGCAATCTCTTCCTACAGAGAGAGTTTAGCACAATGCAGTATATTTTATGTATCAATTATAAAACTTGCAAAGAAATTAAGAATCAGCTTTTGGAAACATCAACCAACTTAGGAGTTAGATGCCCAGGATCTAAAAGTCACCTTCTCTCCCACTTGAAAGATGTTTTAAGCTCAACCGCTTTCACCTGAATATTCACCACCACTTCACTCAGAGGACAATGGTTCCTAGAAACATGTCACGATTTATTATTGAACTAAAATCACCCGGGTGTTACTTCAGGCAAGATACTCTGGTAAGATACACAACCAGCATAATTCTTCAGGAGATCAGTCAACTCTTTCACTGGGCAATAGCACATCTCCAGTGAGATCAAAGAGCATCTTTCACATGGCTGACTGCAAAGCCTAAGCTAAGCCAGGCCTGCTGCTGGGGTATGACACCACCCTTCGCCTCCAAGAGGCTCAGAAATGGTCCAAGTACCTTGTGACAAAAGCATCCAGATCTGTAAAACCATCTGCAGTCCAAAAGATGAGCCGGTATTTTTTCACTTCACAGGTGTCAAGGATGTTTTGCAAAAGTGAGAGGACAATAAAAAGGTATCACTGGTAAAAGGGTTATTAAAAAAAAAAAAAAAAAAAAAAACAAAAACAAAAACGGGATTTCTAGTAATCATTTTGCAGGCAGTAAAGTGAAGCAGTTCCAAAGGAACAGTGCAAGGTCAATGTCTGACTGCAGCACATGAAGCCTAGATAACTCTTACAGAAGAGGTCAGCCTGACACAGGGAACAGTAGTGTGCCCTGAGAAAATAGCTGGGAGCCTTTATAATAACAGAGCTTAGGTGTGTGTGTACTGTCCACCAGACACATGCTCTGGATGGTGTTATTGTGCTGATAAAATTGTTTACCGAAAGAACAAACCAAACATTTTTAAACATTTAAACATAATTCATTTATGAAATATTCATCGGTCAAAAAAAATTCCATTATAAAATTGTAAATAAAATAAAAACAAATAATTGAATGCAAATAAAAGAGAAAATTATAAAGGCAAAATAAAAAAACCCGACAAGTTCCAGGCTGTCTCTGCGAAATTGCACATCAGTGAGGGGAAATTACATACACATTACCACACCTACAGCAGTATACTCACCAGCACAAAAAGCACAGCAGCTCACACTTCTAACTAAGCACTAACACTTCTTGGCCACCGCCCTACCACACACTGACCAAGCAGTAAATGTAGCTCTTGTAGGAGTCAGTGTTAGCTACAAGAACTTCTGCAGGCAATGAGCAAGTCCTGAGGCTATTTTGTTCAGTACTGGTTGACACAAACATTTTGCTTGCACAGTGCTCCTATCAGCATGTCTCAGTCTTCTCCAATATGGCTCTTCACTTTCATGATCATATTTTGATACAAAAGAGCTAGCTGCACTGTAATTTCCCTTCCTCTAACCCACATTTTCTGGATGTCTTTCTTCAGCAATTTCTTTCAATTTCATCTTAAAAATTTAGTGAAGAGAATAAGAGTGTGTATGGGGCCCTCTCTGAGCATTCCTGAGAAATAGTGAATGAGGCACGGTGGGAAACAGAGCAAGACATGCAGGGGAGACATTAGATGGGTGCCAGAAGGTAAAATACTTTATTTCAAGAATAAAAAGAATTTTCGTATCTCTATAATATTTTTATTAACTCTGTTGTCTGCAAATATTTTTATGAACAACAGCAATATACACTAGTCTCCTCAATGGAAATTAGGAGAGAATTGCTTGAGCTGACATTAAAGGATGAGCGAGCCACCCGTACAATATCTAGTATTGAATATTTAATACAAATGCAGATATTGCCAGTTCTGTTGTAAATAAAGAGAATGATAAGTCAGATGACAGAAACTGGACTGAAGTGTGATGCAGGTTGCACTTATTAAAAAATGCTAAAACCAAAAAATTGAGCCAAAAACATAAAAGAAATTGTCAAAACATTAGAAAGAAAAGAAAATTTGTCAAGGTCATGGTATGAGTCGTCTGTCACAATTCTGTTGACAGATTAACACGTGTAGCTAAAAACAATGCTGCCTTTTGCAAAAAACACAACATTCCACATCTATCCTGTATAGATGCAGTATTGCTGGAAAGGGCTAGGCCTTTCCAGATTAATAGAAGAAGGTGTTGGGTATATTATTATATCAAATGACAACCCTGTTATTATTGAAGCTCTTGGGGGTAGAGGGCTATCTGTTCAAAATTGACATATTGAGATACCAGCCGTATTTTGGGAAATACTTCTGTGTCCCTAACAAGTTTTACTAGAATATCTTTTTTGTGTGCATTTGTTTTCTCACAATAAAGAATGTTAATTTGTTTAAAAATGTGTAATAAAATCTCAGATATTTTCAGCATTTACCACTCCTAGGAGTACGTAATTGTACAACTATTAACTTTGTTTAAATTTAAAATCTTAAGAGAAAGTTAAATTCCCAAATCAAAAAAAAATCAGTATTTTTAATTCTCTTTCTTTTTTTCTCCTTCCTTCTGTTCTATCACTGATTTTGGTCTTTGCAAAATGTATTTTATGGATAATCTCTTTGGTTAGCACCAATTTCCTTTTGATTGAACTTGTCCTATCCACCACCTCCATGTATACCTCTCCCTCTTCCCACCCCTGACAAAGACAAGCACTGACTTAGACAGCCTTGGCAAGCTGCTAATACTGTGGATTAGTGTGTTCTGCCTTGAGTGAAATCAAGTTCTCTGCCCTTCAGGGATAGCACAGCCATCAGGTTTAATTTCATTTTCTGATATTTTAGCAGTCATGTCAGGACTGCTGCAGACAAGTGAGAATGAAACGCCTTTTTGACAACAGTCCTCAGCACATCCCAGGAAAGGACATGTATATGATTTTATATGAGAAAGAGGAAGTCTGAGGCTATCAAACATGTAGGTGATAGGACTAAATCAAACATCAAAGTGATAGATTTCAAATAAAACTGGATATGCACTTGATACATTTCACAGTGTTTCCTTTTATTATTTTCCATTTTTGCTGCATTCAATGGGACAATTTAATTCAGTGCATTTGTCGAGAAGTGAAATTGCTATTCTTTTATGTTTCTAAAATGCAATTGTACAGCTAAACAAAAGGAAAATAATTATATCACCTCAAGAGCAGCACCCAAAAAAAAGTAAAAATAATCTGATCCATCAAAGCAAAAAAAGTTACAGTTTTTTCCAAGTGGGCAAACATTTTATATTTTGTCCTTTGTCTGATAACATTTCAGAGGTTTCTGAATATATAATGATATGTCAAAACAAAGTGAAAATATTTAGAGTAACCAGTGAGAACTCTTCCTTTGCAAGTGGATTGAGATCCTGAGATCAAATTTTTTTTGTCTCAGAAAACCTCTGCAGCTTTACTCTGAAATACACATTAACACAGTGAGTTTCATCCCATAAGCGCATGAATTCCCTCCC
Source organism: Orthonyx spaldingii (assembly GCA_013397795.1). Classification (NCBI taxonomy): domain Eukaryota; kingdom Metazoa; phylum Chordata; class Aves; order Passeriformes; family Orthonychidae; genus Orthonyx; species Orthonyx spaldingii. The sequence goes on from VZTJ01003429.1 coordinate 105,693, forward strand.
CAGTTACAACACACTATTAAAATTAACTAATAAAAAGCAGATGTAAGATCATCTGTAATGAGCACTTTCAACACTCACTACCCACCAGCACCTGATGAAAACATGCAAAGCAGACTGTGAAACAAAATTATGCAAAAGTGGCAGTAATAAGGAGTTTCTAGACTTCTGCATCTTCTGACAAGTGAACCATTGACTATAACTAATTGTTTTAATAGGTTTGAAAACCAAATGCACTGAATTCAGGGGCAAAGGACTTGATGATCTCAGTAAACTTTAGATATTAATAAAATTTAGGTATGAATAAAGTTAGAGGTCTCAAGTCTGGAAAAAATAAATGCACAAGGGACTGAGAGGAAAGATTGCTTAATTGTCATTCTTGGATTTGGGGAAGGGGGTGGAAGGGATGGAGAGGGAGAATTAAAAAGAATATCAAGGTACCGGACATAAAATTCAGACATACTTATGCAATCAATCACTGTATGTGAATGATCCTGACAGAAAACTTCTGTAGGCAGCTATCTATCTATATGGAAGAAATTCTCAGGAAGCTTAATAGCTGTGTCCAAGTTAAGTGATAGAAGTAAAAGACAAAGATTCAGCTGTAAAACAGATTTGTATGCTATAAATCATAACTTCTCCTAGGAATACAAATAATAGGAAATAGTTACATAAATGTACATGTAAATGAAAAAAAAGAAATTAAAAATGCACATATTACTAAGCCAAGTTCTGCTCTTCATGCATTTCAAAGCTACCATTGACTACTGTAGTGGCTTGGTAGTGTGACAACTGAAACCAGGATGCACATGAACTGGGAAATCACTGTCAGCTACTGATGCCCCGCACCTCTGAAATGTAGAGGCCTTGTTTCCTGTAAAAATTCCCGTTTCTTGGACTGACAGGCTGTACAGGTTGGACTGAGAGAGGTCCTGGATTTGGAGGGTCAGATTTGTTGTGATATCTATTTCCCTACTGATAACGATGGAGGAAGGGCTGCAATGAGGTGTTGGAGTGTCCCCTGGCACAAAAATTTGATGCCCAATTAGGTTTAGAAATAGTGACAAAGAGTTGATGCCCAATTAGGTTTAGATAAAGCTCTTCTCTGTAAACCTCAATTACCTGTGATGCCTTATGACATTCAGCGTTTACAAAGTATAATTACACAATAGTGTCTGACATTTAACGTCTATGGATAATTTAAAAGACTTCTACTTCAAAAGGACTGTTCATGAGCAACAGTAATCACTTCAATTAGCTTGGCACCATTACAATGCAACAAGACCATTTGACTGCCTATTAGAACCAGCCAAGCTCTTCAAGTGTGTTAATTTAGCAGTCATTGCTAATTTCTGGGCTTTGCTGCATTTGCATAGGAAAACATAGCCCTGTTAGCCAGAAAAGGAGTTTCATTCCTGCAGCAACTTCCTATTCTTAGTGAGGTTTTTATGCTGTTGTTTTTTTCAGCCAGAAACCTTTTCAAATAGTGAACTATTGAGAGAAAGAGGGGTTTGATTCACCAAGGATCTTTTTCAGGATCTAGGTCTTAATTATTAATATAGTTTTCAAGTTGGTTTTGATTAAGCTGCTTGAGACAAGAGATCCCTGGATTAAAAAAGAAGGGGAAAAATATTCTCTATCCCTTACATGACTCCTTTATGCAGTATTAAGGATTTATCCTGAGGGGACTATGAGGCATCTTCAGATTTTTCCTGGAGCTGATTGAGGCCTTGTTAAAATTTACTGGCCAGTCAAGATCCTCACCATGTATTATGGGGACTGGAACCAGATAGGGTGCTACATCATCATAGATGCTTCTCGCTTTTCAACACTTAATATATAGTATGATATCCTGCAGAAGCAGGAAACCTCTATAAAGTGGAAGAACAAATTGGTCTCCAGCGACCAACTTTATCAGTTTAGTAATTCTCTTTAAACTATTGAGACTAATCAAAGGACCGAAGTGGAAAGAAAAGAGTTATTTGTGCCTCTACCTGAGAATAGGTAGACTAGGATGGCTATGGGAAACCAGCAAAAGCTGAAAGTTCAAATCCTATAAAACAATAGTTTCCAAATAAATTTTTTAAAAGACTTTCACAAAGCCCAAAACCAAAACCAGACAAGATGAGGGCTAGTCCTCCTCATGAAAAGTCTCAGCGTGGATGCTGCAATGCACATGAATATAAATTGAACAACCCATTTATTAACTGGAAGACTTAAGCAGCAAGCGGTCAGCATGTGTAGCCCTGCCATAAACTCAAATGTGTCTTGTCTGTGGCTTAAGGGAAATTTTATAATGTCATCGCTGCCTTCTGTTACAGTGATGTTCATTTTTTAAAACACTACTGAGGCATCATTTCTGTAAGGTATTATAAATATAGCCTTTACTTATAATGCTTAGCATTTCTACAATACAGATGGTTAATTAACTCAAATACCTACAACAAAAAAGTTTCTGACAAAGGGATAGCCACAAAAAGAAGCATTCTCCCTCATCTAAGTCTAGTGAGGTTTTACTAACTTTACTCTAATAACAACAGTAGTCCAAAATATATTTACAATACTTAAATATCATTTAAATCTGATCTCTTGGATAGTACCAGGGAATTACAATGGAGGCTAGGCTGAATATGAGCCAAAAATATGTTCTCACCACAAAATAAGACAAACCTCATAGAGACTATATTTGGACTTTGTCCAGAATATGGAGGAAAATTATTATACTTTTTCTTTGCCACTGCTAATTTGGCACCAGCAATATTGTTTTCAGCTTTAGTACCATTTTGTTCATATTTTAAATCAGTGACTGTATTTTTAAGAAAATAATCTTGAAGACAAATGCTGAAATGACCTAAAACTTTCATCTGCGTCTGAAATGCTTACAAACCCCTCCTAATTTTCTCATATGACTTCTTGAACTTCCTGCTCCAAGCTAATGTATCTCAAATGTATATGACAAAGTTTTCTATGTCTCTCTAATAGGAACTACAAAGATTGCAAAAAACGTGAATGAAAGTCATTTAGTTTCCACAGGCTTCTGTGATGAAAAGTTAACCCCTTACACTTTAAAGCATCAGTAACCATTCCTTCTAGTCAGATGGGAGTCACACCACTAATGAGCTAAATACTTGATGACTTGAAGGTTAAAGGCACATCATCATATTGCTTCTTTTATAAAATGAGTTCAAAATCCTTACCATGTGTTAATAGGAGGAAGTAATTACCTCCACATGATAATACAGAAATAAGGAGAAGTGTTAGTTAAAATTGCCTTGTTGTGGCCAGGTGGAGAACTCAAGAAGAATTTGGTGGAAGAAGTTTCATGCAACATTTTCCCTTCATATTAATTTACCTCCTCAACCTCAGTAAAATTGAGCTCTGTGTGTTTGTACATTTCAAGAGGCTTACATTAATTTCTATCTTATTTTCGAAGATATCAGAAAAGTCTAACACTTTAACAAAAGTTCCAAATGCATTACAGGTATAGAGTACATGAAAAGTACTTAATATCATAATGCAGGTCAAGGAAGATCTGATTTATGGATACCACAACATCTTGACACATGCAATTTAGCACCAGTACAACATTTTTATCATTTCCCAAAAATGGTAGGCACCAGCAACTCTCAGGACCAGCCTTAAAATACATTATTAACATAAACTTAGTGCAACATCAGACAGTATCAATCTGGAAATTCCTTCCATGTAAAGGAAGTTCTCCAGCTTTCTAGAGCTGGAGAAACATTTCCTCTTTTTTACTCTACCTTCAGCATCAAAGGTAAGATATGCCAGCAGAGACAAAGGGAACATGACTAGATCTCTGCTTGTGCTACAGTGATCCCTTTGCTGACTGCCCAATAAATCCATAAATACACACAGAGAGTCAGTGCTTTTTTAAATTGTAAAAGATGCCACTTCTGATCTTATCCAGGATTAAATAGGAAAAGAATAAAAGTGGACATTTTCTTCCAGTTCTCTAGTGCAACAACAAACACAGCCTGCACAAACTGCAAGGACTACTCTGACAAATACCACAACCACCAAGAGGATTTCAAACCAAATTTTCAGCCTCCACTTCCTTCATTTATTCTTTTGTAAAGTAATACAATTCAAGGACAGAAAATACATTAAAAAATAAAAAACCACATAATCAACTTTATTGTACTTGTCATAGAAACAATCAGACTAATATCTTTTCTTTCAGTAATCCACAAAGAGAAAAAAAAGGAGAGAGAAATTGATTATATACATAGGCAGGAAATCAGACTGGCGCATTTATAAGGAGGAAAGAAAATACCAGCATAAATCTGATTCATCAGCAAAACTTCTGTGAGAAGAGGACACATGACATATTTGTTCAATATTGGAAAATCTTCTTTAATTTGCTCACTGTAACAACTCCCTCAAACTTGCATCTTTTATAAGAGACAAGGCTCATCAGAACATCATTTTACAAATTCTTCTACGGTCCTTCTGGTGTTATTTCTTACAATAAACTGGCCAGTATATGACTACTCTTTACAGCACAATTTTCATGGAGTCATATGCTCATTTCAAGGTCATGCTCACTGCGCTCTCCTGAAGTAATTTGTCTGGTGCAGAAGGGACCTCTGTTTTTCTTGTGGTCCTTGTGTTCACGCTACCAGGACCTCATCTCATCTATGTAGCAGTTTTCTCATTCTGCAGCAATTTCCAGCCTGACTTCTCAAAGTTCTCTGTGGACTTTATGAACTTCTGCCACCTCACCCCTTCCTGGCCTTCAGAAGTGGGTGAACCAGAACAGCCAGAACAAGTGTTCTGACTGGTGCTGCACTATAATACCTGAAAGAGAACTAAGAAATGAATCTGAACCAAAAAAATCTTATGCTTTGTTGAACAGAATGGAAGAGATTTTGATGAATGTCTGTACTCAATGAACTTTTTCCTTCTAGCTCATGCCACGGGGTGAAGGTGGTTCACTGCATATTATGTTCAAAGGTTTTGCATGTCTGTAAAAAAGGACTCCAAAAGACCAGTGACAGGGAGCAAAGGGAGCAAGAAAGCCAAAACACTAGACGCAGCCACAGTAGCAATAGCAGTGTGACCCTGAAAAAACTGACAGAGATCAGGCTTTGGGACTGAACAATGGCTAGGAAGTTGAGAAAGGGGTAAGCAAAGAGCCATAAGCTCTTGCTGTGCAGCTCCTAATCTACTGGGGGAAGCACAACTTTTATGTTCTTTCTAAATATGAGTAACAATATGTGTAACAAAAGTACCTGACTCTACCTGGAGTTTCTCCCTTTAGTGTTTTTCCCAAGGACTAACCTTTAGCTATACAGCTTTAGAAAGCAACCACACTCCAATGTCAATCATATCACTAAAGATTATAGGACAAGTCAAATTCTTCTCTCCCATTTTCATGGGAATGAATGGGAAAATATTCGATTTTCCAAGGAAAATATTCTTCCAAGGGGAAGACTAACATCTTGGCTCAAACACCTTCCTCCTGCTACTCTCTCCAGACAGCCATTACTTTCTCTTGTTTTCCCTTACTCCTATCACTCCAGCATATAATGGCCAAAGGGGCTCTGACTTTGGCAATTGAAAGTCACAGCCTTCCTCTTCAGGACTTCTAAGGAAACTTCTAATTTTCTTCTCATTGTACCTAATTCGTCACAAAGCCACCAGAAGCATCCACACATCTCATACAATATGGTGATTTTACACTAGGTAAGTGGGAGATGTTTGTATACTGCATCTACGGGAAGGAAAGAGCAAACCTAATTTTCATTTCTTTTCTTCTATTCTCTCCCTAAGTATGAATAGAGCCATTTCCTTCTGCAGCCAGGGTGTGAAGAGGGGTGGTATCTTAAACCAACACCCATCCTCTGACTGTCCCCATGCACTGCCCTTTTACTCAGTTTAACCTGATGTAACATTTATTCCTCTCGTGCAGATGACAGACACAAAAATAGTCAAGGGGCTCTGAATTACACTGGAAACGTTTCTGCGAAAGACACTGCCATATTTCTTATCCTGAGCAGCCTTAGCTGTTCCCAGCATGGGGATAAAGAGGAGAGAATTAGGCAATTGGCACCAGCTGATTGAATGCTCTAGGGTCATATCTAACACCTGACTGGTCTGATAAAATGTGAACTTTTAAATCCACAAAATCATCACCAAGAACAATGGCAGTGAACAGTGCAGCTAAACCCAATATTCTATCTCTCTGTAGACTTAGCCTGCACATGGTTATGGGTAGCCCAGTAACAAGTCATGTGGAAGATTTTACCACTATCCTCCTTTCCAAAGTCCAAACCACATGACTACAAAATTAACTAAGTGTGAAACAAAACCTCTCAACCTGGTAATAGCCAGTGTTAATTTACTGGCTTCCACTCTGTTAAAGCCTTTTCAGCAGCAGACTGGAGAGAAAAGCGGTCTTGTTCTTGCCTGCAGGGGTGTTTTGATGAGCTGAAACTTTATCTACACTGACAAGACAGTAGTGAGCAAGTGTCAGAGCATTTTTATTCAGATCTCCACCACACCTTTGCAATGCTTCCTGAATCTCTGGGGACTACAGCAGGGGGGGAAAAAAAAACCAACCCAGACAATAAAACACACTACTCCGACTTTTCACCCAACTTTGGTTAAACCTCTAGTAGCCAGAACATATGCTCAGATTAGTCAAAATTATATGACCTCCCCACTTTCAGAAAGAAAGACCTGAATCTAAAGCTCTATACACATTTCAGGAGATGCGTGAAGGGGATAGTGCTTGTGTGCAACAGCCAAAGAGGGAGAGAATACAGTCTATGCTGCCACTCCTCTCCAAAATAAGAAATAGTCAAGCAAGGAATAAAATACATGTGAAGGGAATTGATTTAATTTAATCACCAGAAGTAAGTTGTAAAATCACTTCTTCACTTCATGTCAGATGAAATATTCAATGATTCTCAAGCTCTCTCCTGTTCTTTCAGCTGAGGAGACACAGGACATCTTTGTCAGCAGAGGCAGCTGCTCAGGAGGTTGAGGCAGACCTGCCATCTGTCCACAGCAGATCAGCTCATCCCTGATGCGGGTGAATATGCCCTCCAACAGTGGGGGAGGTGAAAAATAAATGCACTGGCTTTACACCAAGCAAACCTGAACCACATTTTAAGAGGCAAGACACCGTACAGAGAAAGGTACAAAACTGAAAAGTACTTTACAGTCAGTGAGCAAAAACCTCTAAGAATGAAGTTCCTACCATAAATGCAAGCAATCTCTGCTCCAGTCCTTGTTGAAAGGATTGGCAATTCAAGGGAAACTGACTTAATACAATTGTAATAATTTACCCAAAAAAAAGAAAGCACTACCAGAGCAAATCAGTACTTCATTATATTCCTATTCTTCCAAGCTCGCCTTACTCAAGAGAAAAGCAGTACACGATGAGCTCGTTTTTACTTTCTAGCCTTCACTCAAGACACTGCTTCAGAGACCAACCACACATCAAAGGATCCTATAACATGCATCATTTAAGCATCAACATAAGGTGCCCCAGTAGTCTGTTACATCTTACATGTGTGTTGCAGACAACATTTTAGTTTATGTCTCACTACATAAGCCTCTGCACACAAGCTTGGATATTTCAAGGGTTTTCAAATCCCTTAATAAATAGGCATTGTCAAAGTGTTATTTTTAAATAGTATAAATGTATTCTCTATTTCAATATTCTGTTTCCTAAAGATACACAAAATGGTTAAGAACACACTGTACTGCATAACCCACCACAAGATTATTATGAAATCTCAAAAAGTCTGACACAAAAAGAAGCTGAATTCCTTTAAGCTGTTCCTCATTGTAAATATTAATATATAATCACAGCTAGGGTCCATTCCAGCTGTCATGCTATAAGATTGACATTTCATGTGTTAATGCACTTTTATTTTTGTCTTATGACAATGATAAGAAATTATAAAATTCTAATTTAACCTAACAACCAAAAAATATTTTTAGTAGCATAGAGTCATATTTAAAATAATACTGTTTGTAAAGTTGCTCTTACACCAGGTATTCCAGAGGCAAGTGTCTGTCTGAGGCTTCTCTATGTCTCTCTCCTGGCAGCAAGATCCAGCTTCCTTGCCCCATGTTCTCCACCTCTAAAAATCTGCAATTATATTTTGTCCCTAGCTACTGGGAAAAGTAGAGCTTAGTTCTGTAACCCTCAGTGATGTTTGTCTCTATCGGACAGCTGGTGGTCCTGTTTAAGAAATGCAGGGATATCAAGGGTCTCATGCTTGACTAATTAGTTGACAACTGAAATTCAGTGTTGGAGACCTCTAGGGATAAACCCTTCCTATATACCTATACAAACATATGGAGTGATGAAAACTCCAAGATCACTTGGAAAAGGAAAGGCCTTGGATTCATTCTGGACAGTTTCCTGAAAATGTGAATTTGAAAGTAAGAATCAAAAGATCTGAAAATCAGGTCAGTGGCAAGCTCCTGGTGTCCAGCTGAATGACAAGAATTTAACAGTTTGCTTTCAGGAAACAAGCCAGCCCTCACAGCCCAGTCATGGCACTCCCAAGTGGAGGTAGAGCCCTGACCCCTCTGAGGCATGTGTTGTCCAGCTGGGTCAGAACACACAGTCCAAGTAATGTGTTATCCTGCTCCTGACTCTCAGCAGCACTAAAAGTAATATATGTCCTATTCTTTAGTTGTCTAATATTAGAACTGGTAAGTTTTCAGGTTAATAATTCTTCAGAAGTATGCACTATCATTAGTTGTTGCAATTCTGAATAATCTTGTTAGTTATCAGTGTCCTACCCTTTTTTCTCATTCATATTAACTTCGGTTTCAACATCATCTTTCTAGCAAGGAGTTCACAGTTTTAATTAATACAGTATGAAAACACATTTCCCTTGCTTTGTTCTGAGCCCACGGTAGAATTCAGCTGTAATGAGTCAACTCTTAACCTGCATTTCCTAAAACACTAGATTTTTATCTTCATTTATAAATATATAATTCTAGAATCAGCTTCAGACACGTGGATCTCAAATTCAATTCATCAATATTCAATCACTGTAGTGAAGAGATTAAATGGAAATTCTTTGTCCTCTCTCTGTTTTTCCCATCAGACATTGCTACAAGAAAGACCAGTGAACTTTAGAGTGATTTCTCCTTGAATTTTGTTCCCACTTTTCTGTTTCCACAGCCTTACCTGGGCCAAAAATAAAGAGTGAAGTGAAATTGACATTTTTGCTGAGTTCAGTCAATCAACTACAGAACAGTTTATGATAAAAGAGATACTATTTTGCTATGTAGACAAGACACTATTTATCTCATTAGAGATCTTTTCTGTTTAGATTATGCAAGGCAGAAGAAACAAAGCCAGTACAGCTGCAGGCAAGGATCACAACTTTCCATCCCAGCTAACAGCCATAAGTCTGCCCACTTCTGTGTGTCCATATGTAGAGTATCTCCAGCAGAGTTCCAACTCCAACCAGGCAAAAGCCTGTTAGCCTGGTAGCATTTTTACTACTTTCTTTGCAGCAGCCATACTTTCCTTGCTGTATTCCTGGATTAAGTGTATTTTAGCCAAGAGTGTAGGAGTAAATAAAAACATGGGGATTTTTCTTCCTTCTTTATGTTTTATTCCACCATTTTCACATGCTGATTCTGGTTGCTAAATTAAGTGCTACCAAGCCTTGCAGTTTAATCACACCTGGATACTTATAAAGTCCTTGACCAGCCAGATCTGAAGCCTCTCATGTCTGTCAATGAAGAGGTTTTTCATTTGACTGACACAGATTCTTAGTAGTATTGGTATTATTTTAATAATAGTATTAGATACATTTTACAGGCAGACATTCTGCCTTACTCTGCCTCATTCAGGGCTGAAAATCCTTCAAGAAACTCCATGTGTGTACATACGTATAGTGTATGTGTATATATATGCAGTATATATACACACATTTACACAAACACAAATGAACCAAATCAATAGCCCTATAACTTCTAAAGGTATCTAGCCACCACAAGCAACAACTCCTGTCAAAGGGGCAAAGAAATATACAGGTGCAGAGTAATCCATGCAAGTCAAGAAGAGCACGGTAAGAAAGTTCAGAGGAGGAACAGCCCAAGAGCTGCAGCAGAAGGAAGCCCCGACCTGCTCCTGTCTTCTGGATACCCCAGCAAGTGCATCTTGTTGCCTCCAACGATAGTCCAAGGTGAGAGGCTTGTCCAAGTGATTTCTTGAGCACCACAGCAAGCAATATTACCAGCTCTGTTGCACAGATAGAAAATTAACATGCGTGCTCCCCAGCCTGCCCCTGGCAGATAAACCTGCCGCCTGTCAGCTTGCATCCTCGTAGGCAGGAGATAGCAGCTGGGGCAGCCGCCAGTACACGCTGCCTGACAGCACCCTCTCCAGAGGCCTGATATTATTACAGACCGCACCTCTCTCTCCACAGGCTGAATTAACTTGTTCTGACTGTGTGACAGCTCTGACGACTGCCCGCATGGATGCAAGGAGCCGGGGTCACATGCTGTTGCGTGCATGGCCTGTCACCAGCCGTGCCACTAAAACCAGACAAAACCTTGTCAAGGGAGATAAACTCCTCCAGAGGCAGAGGTAAGTGACTCAACGCATGGCACAGCTTGTGAGGGTTTTGATCAAGTTCAAGGACAGTATCCTCTGCCAGGGGAGCTGGGTGTAGGTGGGAAGGCACATGCGCGCGCTGGAACACACGCATGCATGCACACACGTAAAGAAAAAGGCAAAAGGCAGACAAGTTCAGCTGATGGAGCACAGGAAGGAATGCTGGCAGGGGCACAGCTCACTGTCAGCAGTCTCATGATAAAAGGTACAGAGGAAAAAACTTCCAATTCTCTCTGCAAAATGACATCAAAAGAGAAGGGGGAAAAAAGCATGTCCTCCCACTTTGAGGTTCTGGAGTTCTGGATGTGCCCAAAAATTAAGTTAGGGAGCAGAGAAAGTGAGTTTGCAAAGAAAAATGCCTTGTTAAATTTAGCAGTTAGCTTCTGCTGCAGAAGATACATCTGCTTATGGCACACCTGGCACAGCCTGGTAAACCCAGCTGGAAAATTGCTTAATATTAAACTTTTTTTCTTCACCTTTCTTCATGAGCCTTTATCCCCAACATGAAACCCACAGGCGATTGCACTGATGGTACTTCCAAAGAGCTCCTACAGAGTACTCCCTGCTCTGCATCTCAGTGAGCTGTATTCCAAGATAAGGAAAGAGTGGTAGTGCTAAAAAAACCCACCGTTTGTTATCTTCTTTTGATTTGAACTACAGAAGAATCAATTCTACTTGCTCTTCACCCTAACACATCATGGAAATGTATTCACTCCCGGTATTATTTGCCACAAAAATACTAGGTGTCTGAGAGAGACAAGGTTTTTTACTATTCAAATGAAAACACTCAGCTTACCAAGCATGTTTGATCAGTATATATGGAAAGCAGTTACTGGAAATAATGTACACTTTGGAAGTAATATTTAGTCCAGATACATTCACAGCATAGCACAAAACAACTGGAATATGCTGCTTTGGCCCACTGACTTTGCTAGCAAAGCCAAAAAAAAAAAAAAAAAGGAAAAACGGAGGTTTACAATGGTTAGTGTGTTATTTTACACAAAACTTTTCTTGAGCTCTGCAAATAGATCTTACCCATGGGAAGGGTGTTAGCATCAACCAGAGTAAATGAAACATGATTTTATATCTTCATCCCATAAGTCATAAAATATAATTTTAAATGGACCCTAAGTAACATGTTTAAAAAGCAACTTTTGATGCAATTAACCTCTAAGTATCAGGGAAGTGTGTCACTTAGAGACAATTGGTTATAAGAGATGATTTCTACATCTTTAGTCTCAGGCCAACAGTGATCAAATGTTATTCTTTTTTTTCTTTTTTTTTTAATAGCTCCTGTATGGAAATGGTTGAAAACCATAGGAAAATCAACTCAGTTGCCATACATTCTAGCATTGACAGGTTCCTGATTACAACTCCCACCTAGAAGCAATGACAATGGGATGGCATAGGTTTATTTTGCTTTTGTCTGTGCCATAGTCTTTTTTACAAAACTCCAAAATAAGAAAACTCTCAAAGCTTTATCTTCCATAAAATATCAATATGTCATTGAGCAAGTAGCCAACTTTCTACTTATTTTAAAAACCATATTTGGCAACAGAATTCTTGTAATTTTTGAAGCAAGTGGAATGTTTCTCTGCCATTTGGTGGTTTTTTAAAAGCTTAGCATGTAAGGAAGCAAGCTAACATTAATGTCCATTTGCACAAAATCACCTGGAGTAAAATATTTTCAGAGCAATACTGAAGATAGTATAGTACAGGCACATCTAATAACAACAAGTATGAACCAAAATCCAGACAAAAACATCCCAAAGACCTGAAGGGTTTTTTCTGTTGGAGCTCTTTATATGTGATCTTACAGAAAGATCTTAAGGGAGCAATCCTCTGTTCCCTAGCAAGTGGCAACCCCAGGCTAATGGCTAGCTGTAACTTAGAATGAAAGAAAAGAAAATGTGAATTAAACTACTTTCTTATGTCTATTCATTCTATTCATTCACAGGAAGCCTGTGATTTTCAGAGGAAAGTCTGATGAGCAGTGAGTCAAGAGTTCCAGAAGTAGAGGATCCTGTTAGCATAGTTTTTTTCACTTCTTTTTCTAGGTATTTTTCTTCATAGGCTTAATGAATTGTCATTCATATTTTTGAGTCACCCCTCATTCATCGTACCTATCCAACAGAAAAAGCATGATTTTCCATTGACCTCTTCCATTTTGACAATCTTTAGACTTCTTCTAGAGTATAATATTCCTTTTTATTTTGAGAGAAAAAAATAATCAAGGATTATTTTATATTATAAATAATTATGCTCTTTAGGATCATGCAATGAAAATCCTTTAAAGCATGGGAACACAAGCATATCTGCCTGAGAACCATGTAACCAAAACCAACTCACTAACTTTTTCAGTCAGTTTATCAATTTGAAATAATCGTGATACTCCTGATCTTTATTTAGTACTGAAGAGGTACAGAGTGTCTGGTCTGTAGGAGAGGTTTAGCACATCATGTTTCATACAGATAGGAGAGGTTTAGCACATCATGTTTCATATAGGGAGAATTGTTCTCAGAGACATATATCTTTTTCATCTCTACTAGTCATTAGTTGGGCATTACTCTCTCCTGCACTTCAGGTTCAAAAATAACTTGAGATTTTTTCCTACCAAAGGAATGGTCTCCCTGCTACCAAATAGTGACTCATTATCAGGATATCATTGTCTTTAATTACCAGCTATCAATAAAGTAAGTACAATAAACAATAATAAATGAATATGTATAATAAAATATTGTACAGCCTTAATGTCTAATGCTGAAACTGTGACAGAACTCCGATCAGCAACTTTCTCCCACGTGCCATGGTTTGCAGATAGAACATACCTCTTGCTTTTTTGTATTTGCAACTTTAGAGATTGTTGACTGAAGCAACTAAAAGCTGCTGTTGCAATAGTACCATGCAACGCACAGTCTGTGAACTGTTTATATAAGTTAGCCTCCTAACAGGACATTGTTAGCACATGATAATGACAGTTCAGTCCATTTGCAAACATCAGCTTCTTATTCCTAATTCCAAAGAAACTGGTACACAAATACATTGCAAAAAAAGTCACTCACTCAAAAAAAAAAAAAATTCTGAAAGAATATGCCACTACTGGATGCCAGTGGCAGGAGTAATACTACCCAGATTCTCCACTTCTGCCCGTGCACTAGTGCAGCTCTTCTAGAATATGACTGCTCCTTGCAGCTTGAGCAATAAAAAATCCCAATTCCATCTTCATTTCCATTTCTCATTGCACTGCTTCTGGCTGAGATGGAGTTCATTCTCTTCAGAGCAGCCCAGAAAGTGCTGCATTTCTGATTTCTGCTGAAAACAGTCCTGATAACACACCAATGCTTCAGCTACTGGTGAACGGTGCTTGCGCAGTGCCGAGCCTTTCTCTGTTTCTCACCTTCCCTGTGCCTTGCAAGTGAGCAGGATCGGGGTGGGCAAGTGGCTGGGAGGAGAGACAGATGGGAAACTTGACCCCAACTGGACAAGGAGATGTCCTGTGGAGCTCAGCAAGAACAGGTCCAGGAGGAAGGCAGGAGGACCAGCTGGCCTTACAGCATCTGTGTTCCCAAGCCAGCGTTAGGTGTGCTGAGGCCCTGCTTCCTGGGGAGCGGCCGCACATCTGCTTGTCCAGGGGAATCCCTTGTTCCGCTTTGCCTGCATGTGCAGCTTTTGTTTCACCAGTTAAACTGTCTGTGCCTTCACTCATGAGTCTTCTCCCTTTCCTTGTATGTCATTCCTACCTGGCAGAAGAGGGGAGTGAGGGAGTGGCTGGAATGTTGCTTGGCTGATGGCTGGGGCCAACCCACCACAGATGTACATATGTACTGTTTCCTTTCAGCAGAAGTTCATAATAACTAAAGAAATCACTTAGAACAAATCAAAGATAATCATTATGGTTCCAATATATTATTTTGCATCTCTTTTAAACCCCGTATTTGTGTAGTGGAACTCTGAAAATGTATCTGTTGCTCATAGCCAAAAACATTTCTCACAGTCTGCTTAACTGGACACTTTTTCCTTAATCTTTTTTTTTTTTTTTTTTTTTTTTTTTCNTTGAGGAACTTTTTTCTCTATTTTTTTTTTTTTTTTTTTTTTTTTTTTTTAATTCCAATATCTCAGTATGAATTTTTGTCCAGAAAAGTCATCAATAAGGCAAATTATGTTTTTGACACCAGACACAGAAAACGGAAAGTTTACTGCATTGTGTCTTTCTGTCTGTGTCCTGGAAGAGTTCATCGGAAATGTTGAGAAGGCACCATAGTTAATTATTATGTTTATCTCATTTTCTAGCAGGAGGGAAGGTATCCCAGACATGGAACTTACCCACAGTGCTGCAGTTCTGCTTCTATGTCCACATAACCCTCAACATTTGCTTTGATTCCATGAACATATTTTGTAACATGGCTTCCACATCTGGCCATGTTCATTTTGCAAATGAATTTGACATAAAATTGCTTTTTTTAATACTATGATATTCACCTCCTCCAGGTAATGGTACACAATTACACAACCACAACTACTCTATTAGAACTGTAAGTAATGTAGAATGTAGATGTTTTAATTGGGATTTGAGGTGTTACTTTGAACCTGTGCAAGTGGGAGTATCTCTACATGAGCAGTTACTGCAAAGCAAGAGTGGGCTGCTGTGCTGCAGCTGCTCGCCATGGAAATGCCTTTGTGACAGTTTCAGAGAGGATACAATAATCTTTGACACAGACTAAAGTTCCTGTTCTTTCTATTCTGGACAGTTGCATCATGATTTAGCCAGAAAAAGTCCTGGAGCTGCTAAAAGAGCTCATTGGTATATAATTGTTGGTATACCTACTTGGTTGTTCATATCTTCCCACACAGCAAACCTCTGGGTTATGTTACATTGTTAATTTGCTTCAAATCTTCTCACCCAAAAGGGTGCTTCCCGGGTGCCCTATTAAAAGAACTTCACAAGATTTTTGCTCACCTGGTTCCACTATGTGTTTTGTTTCACTTGGGGAAGGGCAACCTCACCTAGGGTTAATTCTCCTTATTATCTCTGTGAGCCATAACCTGAAAACCACTGCCAGGGTGTCCACAGCTGCAGCATCTTGGCAATAATTCTTTTTCAGCATATTTACAGTATGAATACCTTGTATGGTAATATATGACCACTGTGTTGTAATCTGCACTAACCTAGTCAATACAGATATACTTCATGTTCAAGTTCATTTTGTAACTGTACTTGCTAACACATGGTTTTACGAACGTAGACTATAAAGCAATTAAGGAACACACAAAAATAATACTTTTGACATTTTTACTCATACTAAAGACTCCTAAACGTCTGTGTTTCATTGGATTACGCTATAAGCTTACATATTTCAGGGTTCCCAGCAGGACACATGAATCTAAAAAAACGCCATAATTTAATTATCCCTATTAATGAAATTCACTAGACTTCAATCACTGTGGAGCTTTATGGAGAACTTCTGAATATGAAAATTTCTTTTGCACAGCTGAGCCTTATTCAGAATCTGGCCTTGATGAGACTCATTTGAGTATATTAGGCTGAGATAAGGTATGAGAAATTTAGATCATTAAAAAAGGAAATGTATTGAAAAATAAAGTAATTGCTACACCATTAAATGCTGGCATAAAGAATTCCTAGCATGAAATATGTAAGTTTGCTCTTGTTACAAACTGTTAAAGAAAAATGCCACAACGTCCAAGAGAGCTTAATACTTGGTGGCATCCAAGCTATTTGAAGCTCAATAAGTAATATTGCAAACTTAGTATAACAAAATAAGTTATTGTCATGGTTTAAGGCCAGCTGGAGATGAAGTACCACACAGCCACTTGCTCGGATACCCTGTCTCCCCACACACCCCAGTGGAATGGGGAGAAGAATCGAGGTAAAACTTGCATGTTGAGATAAGAACAGTTTAATAATTGACACTCAAGTAAAATACAATAATAACAGCAAATTATAATAATGATTATAATAAAAAGGAAACAAAAAGGTGATGCACAATGCAATTGCTCACCACCCCCTAACTGATGCCAGACCCCACTTCCCAAACTCAGATCAGCCCTTCTCTCCAGGTAACTCCCCCAGTTCACATACTGAGTCTGACATGCTATGGTGTGGAATATCCCTTTGGTGAGTTCAGGCCACCTGTCCCAGCTGTGCTCCCTCCCAGTTTCTTCTGTGTATGTCCTAGCTGGCAGAGCATGAGACAAGGAAAAAGAAGTCCTTGACTCAGGGTAAACACAGCTTAGCAAAACCCAAAACATCGGTGTGTTATCAGCACCACTCTCATTACGAATCCAAAACACAGCACTGTAGCAGCGGCTGAGAAGAAATTAACTCTGCCCTGGCTGAGACCAGAACAACAGTTAAACAACTCCAGTTGTCTTTTATGTTTGTGAAATGAGACCTTTTCTGTCTTCCAAAAAGAAGAGAGAAGAAAAGCTGACAATAATGCACACACATACACAAACACCTCCTACTTCAAAACAGAGATATATGTCAGTATTACGTTCATATCTGTACAGAGATTTCAATTTTCTACCAATTTTGAGATACAAGATAGGAAAAAGGTCTCTAACAAATACCTTTTACAAAAAGAAGACAGGAGATTTCTGCTCTTTTTCATAGTAATCATATTTCCAGAACCTTACATTTCTTTAAGTTGTTTTGAAGCTGTATATCAGTCAGCAGCAAAGTCCCCTTTCCTCCTGCGCTTACACTATTATGCATGTGCAATTCGTAAAATATTTACATGTGTTGCCTCTTTTTTTTGTTTTGGAAAGCAAAATAAAGATAAACTGTAAATTTCCTCAACAGCATGTGTATGCAGAAATACATATGTGAGGTAGGGTAATTAGTTTATATTTTATCACCTCGTTGGCAAATTAGGGGGGCTCTCATTACATCTTATGTCTGCAATTATCTGATGCCAAATGTTGCGTCCACTATCTTTCCACTACTTTTCTTCTCTTTTTCTTCTCTTCCTGTCTGCTGTCCTTTCCTTAGCCTTTTAACACCTTATAACCATTCCCTGTTGCTTACTGGCTGGGAAAGCTCTTTCAAGTCCCAGGTGCAAATCAATAAGTTATAGTGATTCATAAAAATAAGACTGTCATCATTATTGTTCAATTATTGCTGTGTCTGAGGAAAGATTCTTCAAGTGCTGGAGGTGTCTTCACTAATATTTATAATCTGCACTGAACAGTGTTAATGAATGAGTGGGTGTACATTCTGCTGAAATGCAGTGGTATTTGATTTATACTAAGTCCAGGTCTGATTGTTAAAGGTAAATCCATTAAACTGTCTCTTAGATCTGCCTTAATGTACTCCCCTTCATACAACAGAGTTTAAACATTACTTAGTTTTTTATTATTGGTTGAATATTTGTCTTTATTAGATCATCCTATGATAAATGGGACTTGGGATATTTTGAAAAATAACAGTTTATTAAAGGTTCACTTGTCAGGAAAAAAATCTTAAAAAAAATATCAGCATGTTTGCTAAAAAATAATCATGCTGAAATGATTTTGATGCTAAAAGTGTAAGAAGAAATTAAAAATATTCAACCCTAGTTCATAAAACCAAGATGCTCAAGCAAGACATTCACATTCCATCTTGGGGAAAAGAAATTCACAGTTTTCATTTGGAAGAAAAAAATATATGTTGTTTACCTAAGCTGTTACCTTCTAAGTGTCTCCAAGAGGGGAGTTTTTTTCTCTAGCTCAAAATTGCTCTCTCCTTAAAAAAAAATCCATTAAAGAAAAGTGTAAATGGGAAAGACAGGATAGGGAGAACATGGACAATATATAGGAAATCATCAGCTTCCAGCTCAGGTTAGGCATTTCTACAAAGGCCATTGAGTATTAAAAATATGGACTGACTACAGCATTTCTTCTCATCTACAAGAGTTTTTCGTTCACAGTACACACAGAGACAGCCCAGGACTGACAAGTCAGTCCAGGTTGTATTTCTGATACTGTATTTCTGCAATACTTCTATTTTTCTTACCTGTTGTTGACTACAATCAGAAACAATTTCTCCATCACTATTCATCCTTTCTTTTCAAATCATTTTGCTCAGGAAGTAAAGCCTCAGTAAAGCCTTATAGGCTTGATTTTGTCTTAAGAGCAGTGGTCAGCCGTTTCATAGAATGCAGCTCATTTACAAGTACATAATCCTTCTTTTTTGGTGCAGGAGGCATTAAACAACACAGCTTCTTTCCTTATATTCCCACTGTTCTTCTAGACAAATATTTAACTCCCAAAATTTCTCACAAGCCAGTAGCGCTATCCTCTTCTCAAGCATCCTTGGGCTCTGATATTTTAGCCCTCTCCTCTCCCGCCTGCATTTTCTTGTCTAAACCCATATTACAGATCTTCTTCACCAACTACCAAACACCAAATAATTTTGTACAGGGGGGTGGGGGATTGTGCATAGTAATACTCTCCCGCCTGCATTTTCTTGTCTAAACCCATATTACAGATCTTCTTCACCAACTACCAAACACCAAATAATTTTGTACAGGGGGGTGGGGGATTGTGCATAGTAATACATTATTACCTGCCTGACACATGCATTAAATAAATTAATTTCACAGTCTAGTACTGTCACTGCTGTGCATGACATGTTAGAGTCAGAGTTGTGCCTTTCCAACAATGCAAGATCACCAGAAGCACAAGTTTTTCAGCTCCCTGAGGGTTTCATCTTTCTAAGGTTTCACAAAACCCACATGGTATATGGAACACTAGAGCTAAAAATTGTCAGTCTCTGAGGATAGAGTTAGACCTGGAAGTCCCATGCACATGATGAACCCTGGATACACATCAAAGGGCAGCTCTTGTGCCTTAGAAAGGACAAGACTCTTGTGCAATTTTTACATTGTCCCTCACTCAGAACTCTGTCCAGAAATGCAGTATAGATGCAAGGGTATAAACAGCTGTAAATTATTACAACATATTTGGAGAAGATTTACAAAAGTTCCACAGACTATTTTTGTATTAATTTTTCAAAATTTCATTCTTCTGTATTCTTATATTCTCATCTCTTTGGAGCCCAAGAACTGAACTCAGTTTTTCGCAAATGGTCCTGTCAGCACAGGGAGCCTGGGTCTTTTTGCCTAGGTAACTCTGGACTTGGCCAGCATGGAAATATGCCACTTTAGACTGGCAAAAACCTTTGGATATATTTGAACTCAGTTTTTCCTAAGGTTAGCAGGGAATTTCCTTTAAATCAGCACTTTAGAGCTGGTTGGGATATAAAGGGCTATGAATTTATTCGTCTTTCTTGCTATAAAGAGATTTTCCATTCTTTTAGTGTGTTTCCTTCCCTAGGTCTGAAAAAATGTGGCCATCTTCAGAGAGAGGATCTGGTTTTCCTAGCTGGAACAGGCTTTGCTGGCTCCCAGAACTGTTGCTGTTCTGTTTCCTCTATGGGCTCCTCCAGGCCGCCGAACCCCGCCCTCAGTAGCCCCCTTACTCCGGGGGCTCCGATCCTGGGCCGGGAGGCGGCTGCTGCTCGCAGGTAAAGACAGACGCACAAGTTGCGTTTTATCAGCGTCCCTTTATTCTCCCTCACAGAGGAAAAGCGGATAACAAGGTGCGTGGCGGAGAACGTGGCAAGACTCCCCAGCCCATCTCTCGCCTAGGTCCTTTATGCCCTCTGTCCGTCGAGGGCAAGGCGAGAGGCAAGCCAATAGGCAGATGACGGGCCCGTGACATCTGGCCAGTCCTGGGTGAACAGGGGAGGGATAGGTAGAATGCAGAGCTGTGAGAGGTCAGACCAGCAGGATGTCCCCGGTGGTCTGCACACTGCCACACAGAACTAGCAAGCAAAAGGAATTTCCAAGTGATATAGGTTGTTTATTGCAAACACAAGAGGCTACTTGCAGATGAATATTGGTTCTTGATAGTATCATGAACCCTGCTGTAATCTGTCTCCCAGAGAAGACTCCAAATTCTACAAAACACTGTAGTGTCTGCTTAGTGGCAATTTAGTGGACAGAACTGATAACTGAATGTAGGTTACCGAAGAGCAGTTCTGGTCACAAGAATGGTATATGTTAGAATCTGAAAATGTCAGAAAATCCCATTAAAACATCACACTTTCATAATTAATAACCCTGAGATGTGCTGGTGTACTTTTCTTTTGATTCACTTTTTTGATAGAGGCTACAGAAATACTTATCACATAAACTAAATAACATAGGTGGCTAGAAGAACGTGTACAGAAATCTACACACATATTGTGGTACTTTTTTTCATTGTTGTTGATTTTA
Source organism: Orthonyx spaldingii (assembly GCA_013397795.1). Lineage (NCBI taxonomy): Eukaryota > Metazoa > Chordata > Aves > Passeriformes > Orthonychidae > Orthonyx > Orthonyx spaldingii. The sequence goes on from VZTJ01003429.1 coordinate 126,591, forward strand.
TCTCAGCATTATCAAACTTTTAGACAAAACAATTAAAACAAAATAGAAAAAAAAAGTAAAAAAACCACTTCATCTCCTAGTGGGTTCCAAGACAGGTAACAATTAATTTTTTTGTGTGTGTGTTACAAAGAATTGTATTTTCTGAGCTCATCCCAGTTAGGAGTGAGGGGAGAAGGGATATATAATGTCCATATTATATAAAAAAACACAGTAGATGCTGACTTTAGACTTTTAGGAACATAACCATTTTTACCCTGTGTTTGCCTGGCAAGGTTTCAGTAGTGGGAGGGGCTACACGGGTGGCTTCTGTGAGAAGCTGCCAGAAGCTTCTCATGTGTTGGTCAGAGCCAAAGCCGGATGGCTCCAGGACTGACCTGCTGCTGTCCAAGGCCAAGGCCAAGGCCAAGGCCAAGCCCAAGCCCAAGCCCAAGCCCATGAGTGACAGAGGTAGTACTTCTGGAAGGACATATTTAAGAGAGGGCAAAAAACTTGCCACGCAGTAGTAGTCAAAAGAGTGGGAATATGTGAGAGGAACAAGTCTGTAGACACTCAGGTCAGTGCAGAAAGAGGGGGTGGAGGTGATCCAGGTGGTGGAGCTGAGACTCCCCTGCAGCTGTGGAGCAGTCTGTGGAGGTGCATGGGGTGCACAGATCCACTTGCAACCCCTGGAGAACCCCACACAGGAGCAGGTGAATGGAAGCTGTGACACCATGAGAAGCCCATGCTGGAGCGAGGGAAAAATGTGAGGAGTCCTCCCACAGAGGAAGAAGGAGCAGCAGAGACAATGTGTGAAAAACTGACCAAAACCACTGTTCTCTGTCCCCCTGTGCTGCTAGGAGGAGGGAGGTGAAGAATTCAGGAGTGAAGTTGAGCTCAGAAAGAACGGAGGAGTGGGCAAAGGGTTTTTATTTCTCCTTACACTACTCTGACTTGATTGATAATAAATTCAATATTTCCCCCACATTTGTTTCGTTCATGACAGTAATAGCTGAGTGTTGTCTCCCTATTCTTACCCCGATCCATGAGTCTTTTGTTGTATTTTGTCTCCTCTGCCCAGTGAAGGAGGGGAGAGATAGAGCCGTTTTGGTGTGTATCTGGTATTCAGATGGGGTTAAACCACCACACTTTGCTAGCTCTGATAGCTGACTTCCTGCATTTTGCTTTTCAGTAGTTAGCACAGAAATTTCATACCAAATGTACCAGGGAATTTTGATGTTCTGATGTCATGTTTGTGCCTTGCTGAACCTGCCCCACGTGCCAGATCGGTCTTTTTTAGGTAGTCATTAGTTTACATGGCCACTTCAGCCTACCTGAATTTACCAGATTATTTGTTGATGGACATATGACTAGGAAATCCTCCGCTGAACAGATCTCACATTTTAGAGTTCCACAGTTCCATCCTAATTCCCAATTTTAGGATTATTACTATGCCTGTTAAAAAGCAGAGTTATCTGTATGTATCCTCTTTCAGACAAACTGATAGTCAGTACCTAGTATGAGAAAAATCAGATATGTCTTATTACAAGATTTGTCATAGCACTTCTTAAACAAATTTTACCTTTATGAAATTAACTTCTTATTACTAGCAATAATTTAGATCTGTTTGCAGTACTGTGAATAGAGAAAAGTGAAAGCACAGATGTCAAGAATTAAAATCCAAGCCAAAAAATTATATAAAACCTGTACTATTCTCTCACCCTTGTACAAGATTCCTCTAAGGGAATGTCAAGGTTCATTAATGAGACAATGGAAGAAACTTGTTATGACAAATTATTTTGCCCACAATTAACTTGCACAGGGAGCTGCGTTTGACTTTGGCAGTGCTAATTCCCAGAGAGGTCATGGATTTGCCACCCCTGGAGATGTTCAAGGCCAGGTTGAATGGGGCTCTGAGCAGCCTGGTCTAGTGGAACACGTCCCTGCCTATGGAGCTAGATGATCTTTAAGGTCCCTTCCAACCCTAACCATTCTATGATTCCATGAGTTTGCAGTTATCAATCTGGTGTTCCCACCCAGTGTGCTTCTATAAGGTCCTTTAATGTCATTAGCATAAACACACTGGTGCTTCTGCATCTGGGAGGTGTTTAAAAAAGGAAACCATCTTTCTATTAGGTGTACACTTTCTAGTTGAACACGTATTTGTCATCTTGTGGCTTGATCCAATTCCAGAGAAGGTAACAGTCATTCCATTTCAGTGGTAGGCAGAACAGAATTTTAATTATCTTTCTATGGAAAAGAAAACACTCGGGACTAGTGAGTAATAGGAATATCTCACACTTCTGTGTGCCCTAGAACTCCTGCTACAGTAAATCACCACAATTTGTGTTTTCCCATGGTAAAACTCTGCAGAGCAAAGTAGTTTTCTTTGCTTGGTGTCACTGTGCACCTTTAGGGTCTGGACACAACCCAGAGGTGAGCATGTTGTTAAAAAAGTACTACAGACAAGAAACAATAGGCCAGCAAAAGCGTTAAAAGACCTATGATACATTCTGGAAGACTTTAGTGATAAGTGTGTATTTTCGCTGAATAACTACTTATAATTCATCATTTTGGTAACAAGAGCGAATAGTTAGTTTGCACTAAAGTTGCACTTCTCAGTCTGGGCAAGAAAACATTAGTGATTAACGTATTAAAGAGCACAAACAAAGACAGAGGACATACCAGACTTTGAGAAATAAATGGACTGTTCCAGTATGCAGTATTTATCATGTTTAAAAAGAAACATATATTCTAGAAAAAAAAAAGTAGTAGTATGTTTTTCCTAGTATATATTTCTACTGTGCAGAGTTGAAGACAAAAAAAGAGCCATCAAGAATACATCCTTTCTCACCAGATACCATATTGTGATGAAAATTTAGAAATCAGGTCCTCATGGAGGGAACAGCTGGCAAAGAGTAACTGTCTAATCAGGAATTATGTTCTGCAGAGACTTGGTGAGAAAGAAAAGCAGACTTGATCCAACATTTCCCATCATGAACTTGTCAGTAAATTAACAAGTTCCTGAATGGCTGGGTTTCTTTTTGCTGAATTCAGTCCCACAGGTCCAAGAGTTTTCAAGGAGAATTCAATCCTAAACATGCATAGGGACAAACTTCCTCCTGTAGGCTGTGAATAGCCCCATTAAGTCAGTGGGACCAATACAAGAATGTTTTAGATAGTACTATTACTTTTCATCGTATGCCTGCAGTCTTATACAACTTTACAAGGAAAACAGGTAGTCTGTCACCAAAAGCCATTTCTGGTTATATACACAGTCACTTGGCTTGCAGCAATGTTTTAACAGTGTTGTACAACTATCCTTATACGCTGCTTTAATAATTTAGTATATTGTGCATTAGATTGGGAAAATACTCATTAAAAGTGTCTACAAGTATTATATCCAAGTCTGAAAAATAAATCTGAACTTACATTCCCTGTGTGTTAGTTTCTGCATAGCATCTAACAAATAGACCTAGCTCTAGTCTCCCCTATATTTTATCTTGGTATAACTCAGCTAATTTAATTAGCTAATGGAATGTCTGTTAGTATGCATATAGTGTTAAACAATAATTTTTCCTCAGAGGTACAAAATGAGTTTGAACAAGAGACTAGACTCACTGAAACAGTAAGCCCTAGGGACATATGGGACAACACCCGCAAAAACATGCAGATTTCTAGTTCCTGCTAGGTCACTGAATCTCACTGTCTTCAGTTAAAGCTAGACATTTAAACACTTCTATGTTTTGGTGCCACATCAGCTGCAAGAACACATAAGCTTTCACTGTGGTCAATAAGCTGTCTTAGCCCACTGCCTGTAGAAGCTGTTTCAGTAGCAGTACAGATGCGTGTTTGCATTCACCCAAAGACTTCTCTCTGTGTATCTATCTACCTATCTGCATGCGTACATAAATATATACATGCAGAAGTGTCAAAATATAGCTTGGTGGTCCTACCTGTTACTTTTCATAATTTTGATCTGTGATATCCTGCATGCCTGAGACACAGGACTGACATGGATAGAAGACAGTAAGGCTTAATTTTTAAGAAGCTTCATCTGTGATTAATATTGCATCCAAAATGATAAAAGTTTGAGTGGTTCTTCTCTCTAGTGAAGTTATTGGCAGGACTATTCATAGAGTACCATATTTTAAGAAAATAGTGCACTGAATTTGCAGTGAACTGACTCAAAACTTAAAGAGAAAGCCCTGCTCCCAGAAGTCTACCATCCTTCCAGCCAGTTCACCACTCAGTGTATGCCATTTCATATAGTATGCCATGAGATATTGCAAGTGCTTTGAATATATTCTGCATTATTCCTTCCCCGCCCCCCAAAAAAGAAAGTAAAAGGAAAAAATAAAACAGCTGTCATTAACTTAGGGTTGACCATATAATTTGAAGCAAAATGTTGAAACTATAAGATGCTTCTGGATGTCTGTAGTATATGACAGAAGTTTGACAGGCAACCCCTACAAGTGTCAGGCCCCCAAAGCAATGAAGCAGAAAATAAAAGTGCTCCCAAAAACATTTAGAATGATTCATCTCACTGTTTCGCTTTGAAACGAGGAACAAAAATGGAAGCATTCCTATTCCCTGTTGAAACTAATCACAGTTTTATATCCTGCAGTATTTACATAGGGAGAGATGTTTATTTAGAATCCTTGGTGATAAGGACACAGCAAGCTCATAACTTATTATATATTCTCTTTTCATTTTGTCTTTTTTGGGGCTAGAATTATGTATATTTTATGATAACCCAAAATGACTTATACATAAAAAATACAGACTTTAAAGATAAAAAGGATTAGTAGCAGGTAATGCATTTTCCATGAGTGGCTATAGGGCTCTCAGTTCCAGAATGTACAGGCTGCATACAAATGAATTGATAAAAGTCTGAGGCTGTGGATGGGTAGAAAGGCTCATGCTTTGCTGGAGATGATTCTTAAAGTTACAATAAATCAGACAGACAGTGTCGGCCTTTGAGGATAAACCTGTGATGGCTTGTTGTGCCTCTTTGAATCGCCTCAGAGGCCCAGGGACTAAAAAGTGCCTAGATGTCACATTAAATCTACCGGGAGGATGGAGCACTTCAAAGAGGAACGCAATCAGATCTGATGGAAAATACATTTTCTGAAAGCTACTGACAAAAAAGTAATCTTTGATGTGGATGTTGAATAACAATTGATATTGTCTTTCCTGACATTTTTCATTATTGCTGTCTTATACAGCCTACTTCATGTATTAAAGCAATATTAACTGTTTGACAGGGACAAATCCTCAAACTATCACATAAGCAATTGTTTCTGAATTGTCTTAGCCCACTGCCTGTAAAAGCTGTCCCAATAACTGCTTTTAAATATGATGGTATACTCCTTTCCTTGACTACCTAGACAGTGTCTGAGCCTTGGTATAATACAATAGATTCTAGGGGATATTAAAAATGGTTAGGCGGTTATGAGGTGTCATTTGATTATAAGTAAGGTGCAACAGCGTTTTCTGAAGGTGACTTTTAATGAGACAGGTCTATAAAAATTTAGTCCTTATAATTCCCAATCTACAATACACATTTATAGCAAGTATATCAATGCACAAATTTTGAATCTCCTAGAATTCTTGCAGCTTTAAAGAAGAAAAAAAGAAATGTAGAGGAGATATTTGTTATTTATGCAAAGAAATAAAGAACTCTGTAGCTATACAAAATGCTATATATATAATGTAGATAAATCACCCAGTTTTTCCTGGAGAGAGATTCATGCAGATCTAAAGGCTATATGTCATTTCAAAGGGCTGGATCCCTCCTGAGGTTTGATGTCTTAACTCCCTACTATAACAATGTGCTGCAGTACCAAAGATCTCTATAAATTTAGAGCCCCTAATTCCTAGATGACCTCGAACTACTGACTAGGTAGATGGAAAGGTAGCTGTAATTGGGGCTCTAATCAAGCTGGTATACAGGCGTTAACTGCACTAGCACCAGAGAAAGGCACATGCACAGAAACCCCAAACCTGAGAGTAAATTGCAACAATGAGGTAATTACTGCTCTCAGGCTCTCACATGTTACTGGCATTTCTGTTGCACCATAAAATAGTGAAGCTGTATATGTCCCTGTGTACTTCCAATTTTCTTGACAGTCTTTAGTTTTTCACATGCCTGGAGAATGGTTTCATCAGCTTTTTTTTCCCTTATCATGACTACCAGTATCAGAGCCGCCACCAGGAGCCTTCTGCAATCATTCACTTGTTTCAGACGATTGATTTTTTTTATGGAAGGGTCCCATGATAAGGTTTTCTGTGGAGTCCCTCCACAGGGAAAATGTTTAATGGTTTACAGTTAACCTGTTGTGTAGCATCAACAGAAAATAGAATCGTTTATTAAGAGGATCCATAGAGAAATTGAAAGAATACCTCTAGCAAGAGAACAGCATCACTGTCCAACTGCATAGTGCACAGCTGTAATACATTAAATTTTTTATTAAGCAGGAGAGTTTGAAAGAGAGAGTTCAGCAACACCTCTTTCTGCTACACAGAAACACACTTCTGTTGCCCTCTGACAAGGAGGACATCTTTCATTTGCCACTCTTCAGCATCACTTTTTGCCTTGCCACTGTGTGTGTGCTTGGGAAGGCAGTCATCCCCAGGAGGACATGGATAAGTCATGCTGCCACTAACAATTCTGCCAAAACCTAGGTGATGCGTGGCTGGTGCTGAGTTGTCAGATTCCCTGGGGCCAAACATTCAGACATACTTTGTTTCTGCCCAGAAGGCAGTTGCTGTCTTCTCATGAATCAGACACAAGGAAACCTTCTTTTCATGGATGACTTGCAATTGATGAATTACTCTACTCCCACCCTCTAAGTAAATAAATAAACAAATAAATAAATAAATAAATAAAAAGGAAAAAAGACATCAGCGACATTCTCAGCAGCTTCAAAGGTTATTCTCTCTTATCTCCCAAGCCTGGCTGTTGCTTTATTATTTCAGTCAGCTGAGGCCAAAAACATCCTGTATATACTTCAATCTGAAGTTCTCATTGGCCCCTTTAGGACTCCAGCTCCTTGACACTTCAACTCCAGTTCCACCAGGAGGGATTTCTTTTCTTTCATGCTCTCCATTGCTCTATCCCTGGTGGGAACTCATCCACTCCCAGGTTTCCTAACACCTTTCTTCTGAGTTATTGAAATGAAGCTGCTTGGCCAGCTGAAACTTCTTTGAAGTCTGGGAATACTTCAGATGTCAAGTCATGAAATTCTCTCTCTCTGTACTTTAGACTGCTGCCTGTGTTTGTAAAAATCTATGAACTACTAACCATTAAAGCTCCATACACAGTGAACTCCTGGCACTAATTTTGTAATCCTACAGTAAATGGGGGAAAGAATACCACAGAAATTACTCAGTGGAAATATTAGAAGGATAATTGCTGTTGGGGGATGGGAAAATAAAGACCCATTAGCTGGCAAAAGATGTGTGAAAAGCTTTTAGTTTTGCTTTTATGTTATTGAGGTCAAACTAACAATACTCCCTTTGCACAGGTCATGGTTTGACAATAGAGGAGGTCTGGCTAATGCCACATCAGAAATACTGCAGCCACATGCTATAAGGTAGCCAATAGTGAGAACTCACTCTACTGCTTCACATTTATGCACAGTTTTCAGATGGGTTTTTACTGGGCATGCAGGCTTTACAACAGATACATCATTGTCTGTCTGCCTACAGCCAGCAGACACTTCATCCCACGTACTCTGACGCTGACAGAAGCACTGGCACATGCCCTCACGTCACTTGTGCTGCTGCTCAGTCTGGCAGGGATCTGGCAGCACACCATTCTGACACTAAACATGGGGCACCTGCCACTTCCCTTGCTGGTTTGGTGCTTAATTGTATAAGGCACAAAAACAGAGTGCGCAATTGCTAAGTTCAATAAAGACAGTAAGGGGCGATCAGCAGGTCAGTGTGTGAAAGAAACCCAGTTTTGCACTAACAAGAACAAAGCAGTTGTGAGACAGGTGATTTCCAAGTGTGCTGGTTTAGGGCAAATTCTGGAAGGGGATCCCCAGAAAACAGATTTCAGCAGCCCCTCTGCCCAACTGGTTCGGGAAAAACTTCCTTCCAGAAAAGTGGAAAGAAAGAGCTGGAGTCAAAACAATGTAAACAATAAACACAAACGTGCACCCAGCTTCTCTACCTGAATTAAAGGGACAAAAACTCATTTCTAAGCATAGCAGATGTTGTGGAATATGCAGCATAAAATACATAATATAAAAACACCCTAGAACACCAAGGCAAGCAGCCAGGTTCCAGGCTCATGGTGACCCTTTCAAAGATGAATTTTGGCTACCTTGAAGGGTCAGGAAAAGGAGAAAGAGGGAAAGGGTCCAAGTTGTGACTCCTTCCCATGGTTCCCATAAGCAGCCAAGTTGCTCCTGCTGGGTAGCCGACACCCAACACAGCACCAGTAGAGCAGTTATTATGATTGAACCCAGTTCCATGTGGAAACTACAGTCCTCTACTACAGCTGATCATTTTCATGTGCACGAAGAATGGGAGTGTCATGACATCTTAGAGGTTTTGAATCACTGCTGCCAGAGAAGAGGAGCCCAAAGATAGCACTTCATTTTGCTCATGCACTTGCTCAGCTTCTGCACACACCTCTGCATATTGAGCTGGGCTTAGAGAGTCACAGTTTTCCTGAGCAGATCTATGAAAGGATGCAAATTGCTCCATAATTACTCTGATGCTTTATAGAGGCCTGTGCACTCAGTGTCCAATTTATAACCAATCAGCCCTGTACAACAAGCACCTCCACGTACAATAACAGCTGATTCTGTCTGGCTCTCAATTCTTAGAAGTTGCAGCCTCGCAGGATGTAACAAGACAGTTTTATAAAGCTGTGCAAGTAAAAAGAATCATCAAGGTCACCATTTTCAAAAGCACCCAGAGCTGAAATGAAAGGCTAAGCAGATGGTGTGTGGCACAGAGTAAAATCTTTCCTAGCTGTAGTCCTTTTTTTCCTCTGAAAAGTGTATGCAATCAGCTCTGATTTTCAATATTTTGTTTTAAGGTCATTAAAACAATATCTATTATACTGTCTTGTTTTCAGAAACCATCTGATGAGCATGTAATTCCTTCTTGTACCTTTGAACTTGTAAGAGCTTATAAGTAAATAGATATTTGTATGGCAGCGAGTTCTAGATTTCAAGTTTATAGATTTCTTATTTCTTTTTGAAATATACTGATTTAAAGAGCAGAACTATTACAAGAATACAAAATCTCTTCACACTGGTTATACCAGGATCAGTGTTCTTGAGTTCTGTTTCCTATTTCATCACTAACTTACTTTTTGTCCACTCTGACCACTTTGGTTTTGGTTGTGGGTTTTATTCATACCGTAAATTAAAGGAATAGTGTAATTACCAGTTAATTAACTACAGGGTAATAAATCTACTACATGAACAAGGTGGGTTGACTCCAGCCATCAGCCAAGCAGCACTCCAGCCACTCCCTCACTCCCTTCTTCTGCCAGGTAGGAATGACATACAAGGAAAGGGAGAAGACTCATGAGTGAAGGCACAGACAGTTTAACTGGTGAAACAAAAGCTGCACATGCAGGCAAAGCAGAACAAGGGATTCCCCTGGACAAGCAGATGTGCAGCCGCTCCCCAGGAAGCAGGGCCTCAGCACACCTAACGCTGGCTTGGGAACACAGATGCTGTAAGGCCAGCTGGTCCTCCTGCCTTCCTCCTGGACTTGTTCTTGCTGAGCTCCACAGGACATCTCCTTGTCCAGTTGGGGTCAAGTGTCCCATCTGTGTCTCCTCCCAGCCACTTGCCCACCCCGATCCTGCTCACTTGCAAGGCACAGGGAAGGTGAGAAACAGAGAAAGGCTCGGCACTGCGCAAGCACCGTTCACCAGTAGCTGAAGCATTGGTGTGTTATCAGGACTGTTTTCAGCAGAAATCAGAAACGCAGCACTTTCTGGGCTGCTCTGAAGAGAATGAACTCCATCTCAGCCAGAAGCAGTGCAATGAGAAATGGAAATGAAGATGGAATTGGGATTTGTCATTCCTCAAGCTGCAAGGAGCAGTCATATTCTAGGAGAGCTGCACTAGTGCACGGGCAGAAGTGGAGAATCTGGGTAGTATTCTGGCATTCAGAAGTGACACATTCTTTTCTACTCTCTCATGAGACTAAGGCAACCATTTCTCTATTGCTGATATATTTCAAAGGTTGTTCTCGCCAGCAGTTATCCTTGATGACATTGTCTTTCCCATATGCCCTTCCTCCTAATCGATAGCTCAGCAGGAAATATTCCTCCTGCCTGACAAGACCTTCGTGAAACTCCTCATTGAGGCCTCCATTGCCAAGCCAAGTGAGGTACAGAAGATGCTACCTAGCTGTACAAAGAGCTGTATCTTTTCTCCTCCTGAGACAGACTGAGACTTGTGCCCCAATAACATCCTGACATCTGTCAGCTGGGAGAATGTAAGACCCAGCTTTGATTTTTTATTTCAGATTCATGTAAATGGTTCTTCTGCCCTGTAATTACTTTGCTGATAATTACACAATTACTCTCATTTATAGTATCATTTAAAAATGAATTGATGTTAGCCTAGTCTAATTTGCAAAATAAATTAAGCAAATTATTGCTTGATTTTAAATCAAGTAAATCTACCCCTCCATTCACTTTGCCTGCATGGTGCCATAGCACACTGTGATGCTGCTGGACGTTGCTGGTGTTCATGTGACAGATGCAATTGTTGCAGCCTCACTATGTAATGCATTAGGGGGAAGATTAGGGGCTGTCGCTGACTCTAGTTGTGTGGCATTTTGCTTTTCCTGAACTCCTGTTTAAGCTGACCACTTTGATCTTTCTCATTATGAAGATTTATACCATCATCTAGTGGAACTCCCCTTAAACTACAATCCTTTAACTCCTCTACTCTGCTCTTTACATGCAGCCTGAGATGGGAAGAGCAGGCAATGAGGTTCTTGTATTCAGGTTACTAAATATAGGAGGATTTTTGACATCTCCCACAGCAGGAAAATTTGTCATAACCACTGTAATTAAAATCTTGCTCAGTATTTGCCTAATGTCACATTAAATCCATAAAATACTTCTGCTCCCCCATCCCACCTATCCTTCAGTGTTACACTTTAGAACCTAGAGACATAACTACAGCAGCAACCATTGCTAAGTTTGTTGTACAGAGAGGAAAAAAATCCTAATTAAACAAGCACCTTATAAACCAAGATAATAAACTTGCAGCCTATGTTCTTCACATTGGATGATAAAGCATGCCTGACTAAAAAAGGTATTTCATCCTAATTTCTCATCAGATTTGAATAGACAGCATTTCCTCTTCTCTTCTTTCAATCACTCTTGTGCAGCAATACACGTATGTTTTTATCGGGTGTGGAAATAAGTTACCATTCTCACAGTTAATTCTCTCAGCTGTGAAAAACAGCATCAAAGATATCTCCTTATTTAATTCAGGAGTTCCCCTAGACCTTTTCCAAATCAATTTGTTCTTCCTAATCCAGAAAAAAATGGGGACTCGCCTATAGCCCCATACTGCTTCAGGGCATCTAGAGGAGCTTTGCAATTGGCACAAGAAACACACTAATTCCATGGCATGGAGCTGATTCAGAGACTAAATCAGAGGTAGTGTGGCTTTACATGAGCGCATCAATCAGGAGGCGCATTTCCTGTTCAGGGCTCATGCCTGACACGCTGGCTCCTGGCTGTGTATCTGCCTCTGCAGCTGTTGATGAAATGCAGTGGACACCTCTCCCCAAACCTGTGCAAGCTGAGGAGGAAGACATGTGCCCCCCAGCTCGTGAAGTGCACGTGGTGAGCTGCACACAGCCTGCTCCCCACAGTATTGCTCATTTCTGATTTAGCTGTGGCTGTTGGACTCCAAGGAGTAATTGCAGTGACTATCCCCATGCCAGTGGCCCATGAGGTCAGGCTCAAGATTGTGCCAGGTTCTATGCCAGGTGTTCCCTTCCTGTTTCCATTTTGTGATGGTACCCAGTGAGCAGATATACCACTGCCAGCACCACTGCCCCAGAGCTGGTGCAGTACCTTCTATTTCTTTTTGATACATGCCCTTATTTTGCCACAAAATGCGTTGTCTCCTTTCTACTGTTGCAGCAGTAGCCAGTTCATGCTGCTGAGAGGCTTTCTGGGAAAAAGTGCTGACCATGCATCCATGTTGTGGATTAGTTTGCTTTCACTCTGATTTAACACTACCATAATTTTCTGTGACCAAATGTCTGATGCCTCCCTCTCCCCAATGGCACGATTATACCTCTTCAAGCCCAGGCATACAAATTTCACAACAGTCAAAAGATGACGTAAAGGAGAATAGTAATCCAGTGTAACAGCACTTGTTTTAAAATAGAGTGTACTAGAGAGCTACAGTACAGCTGTTTCATCTAATCTGAAGCATGTGCAGTTCATATTAATAGTTAATTTAATCTGCTTTTAAATCACAGTAAGGTGAACAACAACAAAAAGGCATGACCTGTCTTTCCTGGAGGAGCCAAGTCACGTTTCTCTCTGACTTCTCCATGTGACAGAGCAGTGCTACAATTAAAGCACAATAATGTGCTTGTTATTCAAGTCAGGCATTAGTTCTAGTAATGGGGTGCTTGGTGGCGAGATGGATTTCCTTGTTAGGAGCTAAGCAGAGGATTAGCTGAATTCTCCATGGAGAAATCTTGATTTGTTCAAGGTCTTTCATGTTTTCTACAGAGAAGGGATTATGTCTACTTAAAGAGGGGGCTTGCTTAAAAAGCTACAAAGTATAAGAAAAGGATTTAGGGCAGTCGGGCCTGTGGTTAAGTAGCTGAGGGGTAGAGGGAGTTTTAAAGCAGTGGATTATTTAAAGCCATAAAGTTCAAAAAATAATTGGTTTAGCACTACTGGGTCAATGCAGAGTAACATGCTAGAAAGGCAGTTAAGCATAAGCTAATATTCATTTTACTTCAGCTAATTATTGCAAGGATTCAGAGTAGAGGGTGAAAGAAGAAATGTTCTAGCTCTTTTCTTTGGGGTCCAACCATGCAGCACAGTTCTGCACTCCTTTGCTTTGCTATAGGTATTTGTTGTGACATGCACTACCCACCCAGCACAAGAATTGCAGAGGGCTCTTTTTGAAGCTCTAACACTCTTCTCTTAATGGGGCCATGAAGCAAACCATTAAAAACCTTTTAGAAGAGCTGTAAAATTCACAGTCCTCCTGCAGCCTCCTGTCTCAAAGGCAGCTCCACTCCCTGTTCCCCTCCTTCTTCAATATCTTCTGGCAATATCATTAGTTCACTTTGACTGCAATCAGACTCTCATGATCATCAGTGCCTCTAAGAAACATAAGCAGAAGCATCCTGCCCTCCAGCCTATTCAGGGGAGTTGCACAGCCCTTGGGAGCCATGCCAAAATCCTGACAATGCAGGAAGCATGGGGAACTGCCACGCTGTAGTAGAGAGCATCCTGGGCATTGAGGGAAGAGGTGCAGGCTGCAGTTCACCCTTTACTTTCACCTTAGTCATGCTGTGTGTTCACAGCAGAGATTCGACCACAGCAGAAGCAAATCCCACCACAGCTGTAGAGAGAGCCCCGCGTTCTTCTAGACAGACAGACCAAGCCTAATGGATTAAGGCATCTAGAGGAGTTGCTTCCACAGGTAGCATAGCAGTATGAGTCATTGCAATCTCAGGACAACACATGCACACAAAAAAATGTGCTGGATGGATTGTTTGAAGCAGCTGTTCAAAGTTGTTCAGGCTGAACAGCTCAGGAACCAGAGGGTGGTGAGCAAGAAGGTGTCTTTAGTAATTCACTGGGAACAGTTCAGTGAGTTTAATGAAAGCTAATGAAGAGACATAAGCGTTCACTAGGGTGGTGGTAGATATACTCTCCAGGCAGAAATACTCTGGGTTGGTTGTCAGGATGGAGATGTAGGAGGTGGCAATGTAGAGTTCATAATGATATAGAGCAGTGAAAAGAAGAAAATGTTTGGATTTGGGTGCCACATGAGGAAACTGAAATGAGCTTGTCCTTGCCTTGTACAATTCCCATTTATTCATATTTGGTGTGTTGCATTCAATCCACAGTCCAAAATATATTGACAAACAGGTGGGGAGTTTACACCAGAGCTTCCCAAAAACTAAGGTTCCACAGGTGAATAATGAGGCAGAATTATAGGAGCTAGTTCTGCATGATAGTCTGGCTAAGTGACACCTCAGTGCATGGTGGGGAGACATAATAGGAGATGTCAAATATTCTAAAGCTAGAAAAACATAAGTAATAAATGGAGTTATTTAGAGAATGCCTAAAGTATAATGGTATGAATGGATACAGAGTCAAGATGTTCAGAATGAATGTCAGAAAATTTACTGAAGTAGCAAATATTCTCCCCAAGGGAGATTGCAAACCTGATTATTCTGCAGAAGTAAAATGTGTATAAATTTAAGACTAAGAAATGTATATTAGAGAAACGCCACAGTTGGGAAAAAGGAGTAAATTTTTGTGTATGATGTGCACAATATGAGTCAAGGTACATGGGCATCTGGACAAAGCAAGTATGGTATTTGGCAAAACATATGCAATGCTTATTTTGACAGATTCAGCTAAGCACCTGAAATCCATTAATATCCATATAGTCATTCTTGCAAGCATTCTGCAAGGTAAGAGGACACATTTATTACCATTCTGTGGGTCTCAAATTGACACAGAGACTAAGAGCTAGATCCCCAATGAGATCAGGCATTGCCACACCCATAGTTACAGACCTGACCTAGCTCAAGCCATAAACAGAGGAGTGTATTTGCCAATAGAATTAACATATGTTTACTTTTATTCTGCTCTCAATGCAGAAACACCTGCAGTCAACTGGTGATTTTTCATCCTCTGCCATGACCAGTAGACTAGATTCTTTAGAGATTTGTCCTCTGCATGATTTCATTTCCAAAAGCCAGTAAACAGAACTTTTATTTTATGATAATCCAGGTCCTATTCCTGGCTCTTAGTACAGGTTGTTTATGTTAGACTTTCAAGAAACCATTGTTCCTCGTTTTGTCTTGACCTACTCTCCCTTCCAAGTGAAATATCAACATTTGCAAACACTGTATCATGAGGCAAACTAATTTTTTTTTTTTTTTTTTTTTTCTTGGTAAAGTGCTTTGGATGAAAGGCAGGATGAAATTCAAAATACTGCTTTTTTCTTGCATGTTCCATGCCATTGAAGAGGTGAAAAGGTTCCTTGGAACAAAAGCTGTTGATTTATCTACATTTTAGTGGCTTCCTTTGTTCCCTGAAGCTGCATATTTAAACTTTGCTATGCAGGAATTTATTACAGATACAGGAGGGCAGAGCGGTCTTTTTAAAACTCAACTGCTCTGCTCAGACCAGTTTTGGAATTAAGTAGAATTGAATCCACTGGCATTATAAGTAATTGCTTTTTCTGTTTCAAAATTTTTATGGATTTAAAAAATTAAGAAAAAAAAAAAAAAACACCACACAAAACAAACAAAAAAACCCACCCAAATGGAAGTACCAACTACAGTCATGATTATTAAGACTGAGGTAAGAGTATCTAGCTCCCATTTATTACCTTTTTCCTGGCAAGAATAATTCATGAGTATCTGACAACTCTCTGTAAATTCCCGCTTTGCTAGCCTAACACAATAATTTGCCATCACTGCCTTCTAGCATCGCACATGGCATCGCTTCTGCATGAATACCCAGCAGCTATACTAGAGATGCCAGTGAGTCGTCATTACTGGCATGGCAAAGAAGCATTTGACTGTCATAACTCATAGCTCTTAAACCAGGCACACATTTTTCACATCCTGATTCATCTTCAGAAGTGGAAGTGACTGTATGAGGGACTGCAAATAAGCAAAAGCATTCATACTGGTAATGACTTATAACTACTCTGACAGATGGGTAGTTTTGTGATAAATTGAAAATTGTGCGGTGGTGTTGTTTATTATTAATTTTGGTGCTTCATTTTTTTTTAAGTTCAAATCAAAACAAGACCAGAAAGAACAACTTGGGTCATATATTTGCTATTTAATCTGGTGTACAGAACACCCACTCTATACAATGCAAGTCACTAAGTGCTTTTGGAATCCTTTAGCAAAATAACACACACTGATGCAGAATACAAGCAGCCCCCAAGAGAGTGGCACAGGATGCCAGGCAAACAGAACCAGCCTCGCTTTCAAGCACAGCCTTTCCTGTACCTGGTGAGGTGTCTGAATGCAGAAATGCCTGTAGCCTTCTCATCAGGTGTCTGGATGTACTGCTGCCAGCCTGTCTCAGAAGCAATATGGTGCCTGCCCCACAGAAACCTCAGATCTCTGTAATCCTTCTCACTGGAAAAACAGCTTGAAGGGACAGCCAGAACAAATCTTGTGTAGCCATGGTGACTAAATCCAGCTGGTATCTATCAGAGGGTTCATCCCCTTTCCCTTACACATATAAGTGCATAGCCCATGTAATACATTTGACACCCTTAAGTATTCCTGTCTTTATGATTTTATCCTTCCTCTTTTAAATTGCCTTGGTTCTCATGTAGCCTTTTGTCACTTAATTAACATTTACAGTTTCCAGAGCACTATCTCCATCATCTCTGGTCCATGGAGAGGGACAGCGAAGGAATAAGGCATTAGGAGGGTGCTTGAAGAAGGAAGACTAAAATTTAAATCTGAATGCCATCCTGCTGATTTGAAGAAACAAAAGCAATCAAAAATCACCCCACTAGAGATTTGTAGTGTCTCTGAAGACCAGGTACCACCTAAATTATAAAAGGAGAAGGAACTTCCTTATTTGTAAGAACCAGTTTAATTTTACTGTACCATATAGGTGATGTCTGCCTTTCAGAGCATATCCAGTGAGAGATTCATCTCAAATCTCTGTCCCATCATTTCTATGTTCAAACTGCCTTCTTTTGTAAGTAGGCTTTTATGCCTGATATATAGATATTTAACTGGACTGATATGGCACAGTAGAGACATCCAGTGGTTAGTTAGATTATTAAACCCATGACCATCACTGAAGATATAGTACAGAGCTATTTCCATCAGATAGTGGTAGTTTTAATTTCACTTCGAACACAAATTTAAGATTTGGTATTAATCAGCACTAATTTGGGAACTTGCAGCAATTTGACATCAGATATTTAATTTAATTTGCCATACATCTAACTAGTTTCTAGTGATTTATGTGAAACACAAGCTCCATTTATACTAAGGTGTAAATTTCAGTCATGGTTAAAGTACGTTTGTTGAAGTCAATGGAGTATTGTCAAGTTACTGTCAGAGGATATGGGCCTTTCTAGCTTGGAGAATTGGAAAGGCATGCCTATCAAGAGTTTAATATTCCTCAGAAGAAAATACTGGTTTGGCTTGTACTTAGCATGTTCTCCGTTTAAGAATGCTGGGAGACAGAATAAGAGTGTGGGCTCACCCATCTTTGTCAACTCATTTAATAGCAGCAAACACATTATGGCACTGGAGGATGGAAAGAAGATTGCTGGGAGCCAGCAAAGATCTGGCAGTTAAGAGGAAGAAGGCAGCCCAATAGAGACAGAGATTTAGCAGCTGAGTGATGGGACCAGAGCTCTGGAAACACAGAAGTAAGAGAGAAATGAAATTTTGAAAGCAGATGAGGGGAAGAGACAAGCTAGCATGACAGTGAACTTTGAATCAGAAAAAGACAACATCAGAGAATCAGAGTCAGTCCTGACTTACAATCTGTAAAACTCTATTTGCGTTCAGTGAGGCCGTACAGACCATAAGTCAGGGTTGCTTGGGTAAAATAAAATCCTTAAAAAACGAAGAAAACCCTAAAGCTAGCAGGCGATAGAGAAGCACAAAGGTATCCAGCCCATCAAAGAGGTTGCAAGACTGTGATTTCTTAAAGCGCTGCCATTGCTAAGAGCTTGATCTTAAACATGTTTAACCCAGTAGGAGTCTTTCCATGGACTCTGGATCAGGCTCTGAAACAGCATTTCTTCAGTGGCTGATAAAGTGAATAACAGCACATATCTTTTCTATTGACAAGAGTGAGGAGGAGTTTTTTAATTGCTTTCGTTTAGACAAGGTATTTACAAACAAAAAGCAGAACTGGTGAATGCACAGTGCCCTGATAGAAAGAGACAGAGAGAAGTTAACAGTAATCACTGTTAATTAGTAGCTGGCATGAATGCAACAGAAAAGTTTAAATGAAATGTTGACTACATTTAGTATTCTCACTGATTTTTCACCCTTGTAACAGATACATATACATGTAGCAGAGAAGTGAACACTGATTTAAAGCAGTGTCCTGTTCCGTGTGGTGACTACAAGCATGCAGCCAGGGAGGAGTAGGAAAAGGTCAAGTATATCCCTGTGTCCAATTCTACTGCATATTTGTTAGTCACTATGTACCTCCACATGGAACAATTTTTTAATACAATTAAATAATAATAATAAGCAGCAGAGTTTCGGGGAACATAAAGCAGTATATTACCTTGTGCCAAGAGCATTCTCAGTCTGACTCTTTTCTTGCAGTTAGACCTACATGTAGATCTCTCAAGACCCCCTTACTCTTCAGATGAAGCAAAATTGCAATGTTTTTTATTGAATATGCTTTGGAAAGCTACATATCAGGAGAAACTGTAAAGCATCACTACAATGTAGGAATTGGCTTCATTCTTGACCTTGATTTGATACTATACAATTGCTTGCAAGACCTTAATTTCTGCACTTGATTCCTTAATCCCAGAACTTTTCACTCAGACTTGTTAGCATAAGTCAAGAATTTTTCCATCCCTATCAGAAGTGTGTTCGGAATTTGAGGGCAAGGTAAATGAGGGGATACTTTTCTTCAACTGAACAAAATAGCTCTGCCTGTACTAATGCTTTTTGATGTTAGCGAAGTGAGAGGCTGAACTTTGATAGCTGACAGTGTTGTGTTGACAGAGGTGACAGGGCAACAATTTAATTTTCTATTGGACTATGTTTCAAAAATTCAGTTAGGGCACAAATTATAAGCTAACATTCACAGTGAAAAATAGATCACAAGGTTTCCAGCACAGTTAGCACCTACCACATTCTTCTTGGGATACAACTGAAATATTACAGGCAACATTCAGCAGCAGTTTTTCTTCAGTGTCTAGTAGGTCGAGAATCTGTCACTTTTTTTTAACCTCTGCTCAGGCAAGAAACAAAACAAAACAAAAACACAGCCTTCCTCAAACTGCCTACCAGTTTCTCTGCATTAACTTGGCAAAGTGAGAGCAGCTTTAGGAACACACTAATATTCAGTCTCCATGCTTATTCACACATTTCCTGTTCTTTTGATCCCGTGATCACGAGGCAAACTATTCCCATTTCTGTCACCATCATTATTGTGGGGAACAGAACTGCCTCGTGTTTCCTGGCTCATTTCACACAGATATCAAATGAAATATTGTTCAAGTAGGTACTGCTGAAGAAATGATGTGCACCTTTATTAAAAGTTAACAGAAGTTGCCAGCATAGGAATGCACATATGTAACTAGTTTTGTACATGGTCAATAAAAACAAAAACCCCTCACAGCTCATAGAGTTGCATTACAATATGTATTTGTGTAAAGATGAAAGGTCAGAATTTTTTTCTTTTAAGGCATCTTATCATGGGCTGTTGATCAGAACAGAGAAATAGAGTCACTTCATAGGCTGGACTTCTAGATGGATTTTCTTGGTTTCCATTTCCATTCTCTTAGATTTCCACACATGCTACTCAAAAGAAACTCTGAATTCAGCCATAAAATTACATATTAAATGTTGAGTTAAATTTGATGTTTAATTATTCTGATCCCTTGGGAACTGAAAATCTATAACTCATGACATAGACCAGAAGATTTAAGACAGAATTGTATTCCTGGTGGGCTTTAATCCATAAAACTGAAGACAGAAAAACAGTTACTTCACTGGAGATACTTCCACCTCAGGCTGAGCTGGCCAGCCTTTATTTTAGCCCAATTTTCACAGCATCTGTTTCATGTAATATTTTTAAGAGAATTTTGCAAGAGCTCCTTAGAAAACATTATCTTGTACATATTTTCCTTATTTTGATGGCTGAGCAAAATATCACTATTGTTACACTGCCAGGGTTTATGAAGATTTTATTAATATTAGAATCCATTTAAAAGTAAAATATCATATTGGTGAGAGAAGAAAATTAGCTGTAATCTGTTCATTTATCATTAAAACCTCAGAAGGGAAACAACACTTTTAAATAGATGTCCTTTCATTATATGCCAGCTAGAGAAGATGCTAACAGAAGATGCTAACAAAAGAAAAACAACAGTTGAATAGACACAAAATATCATTCTCTTCCCTCATTCAGACTCTAGGGCAGCCCAGGATACAGTTGAGGCAGCAGGAGATTGCAACTAGATTCTGTTCTGAGCTCATGGGTAGCTTTCAAGTGTCCAGGGCTTTGAACCAAATTGTTCTATCTCTTGAAAGACTATCTTTTATCACCTCTGTTCTTCATAACTATCAGTCCCATCACAAAATATAGTTCTCTGGATACTTATTTAGATCCTGTAAATTATATGTAGTACAGCGGGTGGTATAGGAAAATTATATTCTTTACACATTGTACCCCAAAAGCACAAGACAGGTTAAAGACTACCAGCATATATCTGACTGACTTTCATCAGCTCAGAAGCTGAGCACTCACTGTCATTAGTGGTGCAGGACCCCTAAAGCAAAGATAAATTCTTCTTTTGCAAATGAGGAGCCTTGAGCTGAGAGAGTGTAAGTGATTCCCCCAGGTCACAGGGAATCGTGACACTCTGACAAGAGCTCTCTCTGAGTCTCCTTAGATTTCAGTTCAGGGCACTGAGGTCGTTCCAGCTATGCTCCTAATAGCCACCTCTCTGGGACACCTGCAGTCTTTCTGGGTTTTAATTCATGTGTGGCTAGTTAAGAAAAAGGCTAAGAGATTTTTCAATGAAGTAAATCTGCAACATATCCAGAATCCTTTTAAAAAGTCTGCTTTGAATGGAATGGACAGCTACATTAGAAGAGATATGCTATGATGAGTTGAAGAATGCAGGGCTCAGATGAAGTCTTGGTTATCTTGTAATCCTAATTGCCTCTGGAAACAGAGGGAAAGGGGTATTTTATTTTTAAATTTTCATCTAGGTAATACTTAGTGCAGATGAAGAATGTTTGCATTGTCTTCCACTACATGGGAGAGTGGAAGAAAATGAATGTGAGATTTCTCATGTTTTCTGTGTGACAGAAAAAGACACAATCAAAAATTAAACCTGTATGCAGGAGATCAAGTGAATCTTTCTTCGCTGGTCTATTGGCTCCTCCGGGCCACCGAATGCAGCCCTCAGTAGCTCCTTACCCAGGGAGCTCTGATCCTGGGCCGAACGGCGGCAGCTGCTCGCTGGTAGAAACAGACGTACCAGTTGCGTTTATATTAGTGTTCCTTTATTCTCCCTCACAGAGGGAAAAGGGGAGAACAAGATGTGTCGTGGAGAACATGGCCAACTGGCCCAGCCCATCTCTCGCCTAGGTCTTTTATGCCCTCCCTCGGTGGAGGGCAAGGCGAGAGACAAGCCAATAGGCAAGTGACGGGCCCGTGACATCTGGCCAGTCCTGGGTGAACAGGGGAGGGACAGGTGGAAAAGCAGAGCTGTGAGTGGCCAGGCCACCAGGGTATTTCCGGTGGCCTGCACACTGCCACAATCCAGCATTTATCACAGGATTTACGTTTTGAAATTCATTTAGAAGAGCAAGTGCTGACTTGAATTCTTCCCTAAAACCAAACCTGATTTTGAGATTTGAAGGAAACCTCTCTGGTTCAGAAGGATAGCAGAGAAACAAGTAGATTCCCTGTTCCTTTCTGCTCCTGAATAGGTCTATATTAGCAATTACTTTTCATTCTGTCAGCTTTCACTGAACTCTCAGGCCCATGTTTCAAAATCAAGAATTTCACATAGTTATAAGACTTATTTGAATTAGTCCAAAACTTAAAAACAGATAGGAGTAGAGGACCTTGATAAGTGTGGCAGAGCACTGAAGAGCAAAGTCCTAAAAGGAAAGTTAAAAAAAAAAAAAAAAAGCTGAATAGGGGAGATATCTGGTGAGCAATTAAAGTTGTTTACCAAAAATACTCATCTCTACCTTTTCTCTACCTAAATTTAACCAAGAACTCCCGGCTATGCTGACTACCTAACTTGTTACTTATTCTACGGTGAAGTAATGTCAAGTAACACACATCAGTTTGAATTCTGACAGCATGACCATCAATACCGTATCCCTCACAGAAGAAGTAGCTACAAAATAAAGAGTTGCCTGAATCTGGAATGATGATAATTTTATCTAATCTAGCTTTGCTAGATTGCTAAACTTGTATTCTTGTTTAGCAATATTTTTTATTTAAAACCAACAAAAACATGCTTCTGCTATTAGCAATTTACATCTGATCTTCTGCCTAAGTGCACCCATGCACCCCTCTGCCCTGGTTTGAGCCTTTTCACAATTAATTTCCGCCCTTTTGCTTCCATATACACCCACTGCCACTTGAACCTTGCGCTTCTCAAAATCCCTGTCTGCAAAATCAATTTTAACTCATCCTGGATGTAGAAGAGCTATCACTTGAAGGGAGTTTTATGCCCTGTTTCCCTGCTCACCAATGTGAAGACATCTGCCCTCCTCTGACTGTTCTCATTCCCACCAGCTAGCCCCAGCTGCCAGAAAAAACCTGTCCACATTGGGAACAGAAAGGGGAACCGTTCTCCAGCCAACCACTCTTTATCATTGTGCTAATAACCACGTCCCCATCTGTCCTTCATATCCATCTGCTGTCCTCTGTCTTACACTGGGCTTGGAAGGTTCTTGGTGAATGCATAGCCCTTGATGACTATATTTTTGTCATACTTTCAAAAAACTGATTAGATTTAGCCTTGATCCATGCATAACAGACAATTTAAGAGAAGGAGAAGGAGGAGTATTGTTATACAAAGATATTTGTCACCTGCACACCACAGTATGGTCCTGGAGAGGCCACCAACTATCTCTTCCTGCTATGGGAAGGGAGCAGAAAATGGAGGATCTCACCTGTGCTACTCCACCTGAGGACTTAACTGAAGACCCGTAGCCAGCTGATGGGATGTAAATCAAATGGATATTAGGGGTCCTGAAGTCAGCCAAGGGGGGCAGTAAAATGACTAGCCAAAACACATGACTGAAAAGAAAGAGAATCTTTTGAATGAAAACAGTGTGGGATCCATGGAGGATTTGCATGTTTTCCCAGGGGAAAAAAATTTTAAAAAGAATTTGTGATTGATTATTTTAAGGGAGCTGTGAATGTGGCAAAAGCAAGGACCTATATTCTACCTAGAACCAACATCCTTAGTACCAAGTATCAGTGTACTGGAAGTGTTTAGATTCAGGCATATTTTTTTATGCCTACTTCAGTAATGGTATATAAGTCTTTGGCTAATAAATTTATAAGACCCTAACACCACAGTTTAAACAACATTTTGTGTTTCAGCTCTTTCAACACAACCATAGGACAGAGTGACATTTGCAGGACAGTGACCATGAACCACTGGAAATTCTAAGGATGATACCCTAATTTCCATGATTCCAAACAAATTTCTGTCATTCAAAAAAGATGCACCAGGAAAAAAAGGAAATACTTTTTCTCTCCATTAATTTATTCGGATGAAATCATCCAGTTGTAATATTCTCTTACTATTTCTGAAACCTGTAAATATCACAAAATGTGCAAAGACAATCATGTGAAATGCAAAAACCACGGGCACAGCTTTGTGTTGCTCATACCATTGGAATCTGTCACTGAACAAAAGAATCAGAAAAAAAAGAAAAAGAAAAAATCCACTGTGTTGGAAGAAAAAGTGTTCATGCAGACGCACAAACCAATAAAAGCAAGGAAGTTCTGAATCCAGGTCACTGTGGAGTCCTAAACACAGGCCTATTGTGTTTTGATGCAGCAGAAGCCCATATGGTCTTCCATTAGAGAGTCTCAAAGCAATGGGCAATGTTACCATACCATATGTGCTGATTGGAACAACCGTGATGATTTATGTTAGCAAGCATAAGGATTTTTTTGCCTTCCCATTTTTTTTTCTTATTCTTTTTCTGTTAGCAGAAGCATATAAATGGACAACCTTGTCATTAGGGGTTGCCAGCATTAATACTAAATTTGTCTCTTAAAAAAAATTAACAAAGACATAAGACCAACAGAACAGGACTACATATTTAAAAGTGAGTTCTCTAACCTGGAACTACATGTTTCCACCAAATAAAAGACCCCAGTTTCTCATGCAGCTTCACACTGCTTCTAATCAATTCCCTGCTAGGAAGCTACAAAAAGGCAGTGGCCAAAAACGAACCTTATGGAAATTTACCTCTCAGAAACTGAGCCTCAAAATGCAGGTTTTTTTCTCAATTTCCCCTTTTAAAACAAAGCAACTGGAAAGAAAATCAAACATTAAAAACATCAGTGAGTAAAACAAATCTTGCTTTTTGGAAGACAGAAACAGTAATGCATGTAAACAAATAAGCAAAAAAAAAAAAAAAAAAAAAACCAACACAA
>VZTJ01003429.1:151193-235995 GCA_013397795.1 Orthonyx spaldingii
AAAAAAAAAAAAAAAAAAAAAAAAAAAAAAAAAAAAAAAAAAAAAAAAAAAAAGCCAGCATCATCTCTCTTTTCCTCCATAGTACAAACCAGAGCTATCCATGACTTTCCTGCCCTGGACCAGTTCTGTGTATAAAAGTCACCACACAACACCCAACAAACATGCCAGTTATCCTGTCCTGCTGAGTATTGCAAACTCTGGTGAAAGATCATAAAAAGGACAAAACAGCCCACTAAAGAGAAGAGCAGATTTCTTTGTCCTTTCCATGCTGTTACAGCTCTAACTATACCCCACCCCACCAAATGTCATTGTCAAGTGTAAGAAGTGCTGGTGAAGACACAGGTTGTTATCTACAGACTAAACCAGTTGAATAATTAATTCAGATGGCAATTGTTGCTTTTCCATATTTATAAAATGTCAAGGCAAAAATTACTTAGAAAGAAATTTCAACCGCACAAAGATAGGAGATATTCAATCCCTGGTAGAATCTTGGGCAGCTGCCAACCAGCCATAGCAATTGTTCTCCTTCAGCTCAACGTAATCCTCCAATTCAATTTTCCCTACACTTTTTTCTAAATCTCAGAGAAACACTAGGTGCTCCAATGTCAGATGGTGCTCTACGATGTTGATCTGAGAACATGGGGGAAAAAAATTGAGGTAACAACTCACCCAGTTGTATGTACATAGCTTTGTGTGTAGACATGCATACGGACTGTGTGTACAAAGATGCTGACGTAAGGTTCTGGTATGTTTACAGATTCTTTCTTTATCATCAGCACATTTACAATTGCTTATATGCAATGAGAATTAAATCAGAAATTATATAAGCTGTTCAGATATTTTATAGAATTCACTAGCTAAAGCAAGGCACATTCTGCCAAAAAGCCAGTTACAAGAAGGATCCACACAATAAACCGAAGGAAAATCATGGAGGGTTCTGTTAGAGCCAGGTGAACTGAGCTGGCAAAGCAGAACAGACAGCAATTGAAGAAAGAGGGTAAAGCCAGAAAATATGTAGTTGCCCAGGAACATATGCAAAAAAAATGCTTACTGGCGAAGTGCTGGCTAGAAAGTCAGCTTGCTTATCACAAGCAAAAAAGCAGACTCATCTTATCCAGTAAATGTAAATAATGTCATTCCATTAAGCAACACTTACCAAATACAGTTCTTAACAGAATCATTAATCACTGTGTTTTGAAGTTGTTTAAATCCTAACTATATGGACTTCAAAGTGCCAGATTTCAGGACGGACAGAGCTCTGTTTTGGGAGATGGGATGACAGGGCCAGACAAATGTACTCAACAGAAATAGCAGAGAATCTTTCTCCTGGAGTTAAGTCCCTCCCACTCTAAATAACCATCAGTTATTTCAGACCTGAGGAACCTGAATGTACATAAGTCCATGGGACCTCATGAGCTGCAACCCAGAGTCATGAGGGAATTCACTGATGTAGTTTCCAAGCCATTCTCCACAATACTTAAAAAGTCATGGCAGTCAAGTGAAGTCCCAGAGCATTGGATAAAAGGGAAATATTGTGGCTATCTTTAAAAAGGATAGGAAGGAGGACCCTGGAAAATATCAACTGTTCTGGCTCCCCCTGTGCTTGGGAAGATCATGGAACAGATCCTCCTAGAAGCTGCGCTAAGGCACATGGAGGACGGGGAGGTGATTCAGGACAACCAGCAAGGCTTCATCAAGAGCAAATCCTGCCTGACCAATGAGTGGCCTTCTATGATGGGGTGACTACCTCAGTAGAAAAGGGAATGGCTACAGGTGTCATTGATCTGGATTTCTGTAAAGTTTTTGACACAGTCCCCAAGCATCCTTCTCTCTAAAGTGGAAAGAGATGGATTCAACTGTTAGATGGATAAGAAATTCGGATGGTCGCATGCAAAGGGTAGTAGTCAATGACTCAGAGTCCTGATGGACATCAGTGACAAGTGGTGTCCCTCACAGGTCCATACTGATATCAGTGTTATTTAATGTCTTCATTAATTATTTAGACAAAGGTACTGAGTGCACCCTCAGCAAATTTGTAGATGACACCAAGCTGAGTGATGCTGTTGCCACATCTGAAGGACAAGATGCCATCCTGAGGGATGTGGACAAGATCAAGAAGTGGGCCCATGGGAACCTTAGGAGGTTTAACAAGACCAAGTGCAAGGTGCTACATCTGGGTCAGGGCAATCCCCAGTTCCATCACAGGCTGGGGGATGAATAGATGGAGAGCAGCTCTGCTGAGAAGGCCTTGGGGGTGCTGGTGGATGAGAGGCTGGACATGACCCAGAAATGTGCACTCACAGCCCAGGAAACCAAACGTGTCCTGGGCTGCATCCAAAGCAGTATCGGCAGCAGGGCCAGTGAGGGGATTCTGCCCCTCTGCTCTGCTCTGGTGAGACCCCACCTGCAGTGCTGCATCCAGCTCTGGGGTCCACAGCACAGGAAGGACATGGACCTGTTGGAGAGAGTCAAGAGGAGGGTCATAAAAATGATTGGAGGAATTGAACACCTGTCCTGTGAGGAAAGGCTGAGAGAGCTGGGACTGTTCAACCTGGAGAAGAGAGGCTTTGGGGTGACTTAATTGCAACCTTCCAGTACCTGAAGAGAGCTGCAAGAAACATGGAGAGAGACCCTTTACAAAAGCATGTAGTGACAGGACAAGAAGGAATGGATTCAAACTGAAAGTGGATAGGTTCAGATCAGATATTAGGCAAAACTTGTTCCCTTCTAACCCAAGCCATTCTATTATTCTAAACTTCTATGATTCCATGACTCATTGAGCAAGTCCTTGATTTGACTACCAAGTAGATGAGGCATGGTGGGATGGATGGATGGATGGATGGATGGATGGATGGATGGATGGATGGATGGATGGACGGATGGATGTCAGTTGCCCACCAAGCTTGTCCACCACTCCTGTCCTCAGCAGAACATGAGGCAGAAAATAAGATGGAAAAAAAAATATAGGTCAAGACAAAGGCAGTTTCATAAAGCAAAAACAAAAGTTGTGCACGGAAGCAAAGGAAAAGCAAAGTTTTATTCTTTACTTCCCACAGACGATGTACAGTAGCTTTCCAGGAAGTGGGGCATCCACATGTGTAGTGGCGGCACTAAAAGATAAACGTACTAATAACAAATACCTGCTCCCCTTCCTTCCACTTTTAGGTTGTATTGCTAAGCAGATGCCATATGGCATGGAATATTCTTTTGGTCATTTTGGGTCAGCTGCCCTGGCTGCATTCTTCCAGCATCTTGCCCATCCTCACCGGTGAGGGGGGGAAATATTGCAGAGCCTGCGCTAATGCTGTGCCAGCACTGCTCAGCAGTAGCCAAAATACTGGTGTGTTATCAACACCTTTTTAGCCACCAGTGCAAAGCACAGCACTACAAGGGCTACTGTGAGGAAAATTAGCTTCATCTCAGCCAGACCCAATACAGTGGATGAGTCCAGCCATAGATTACTTCTTTCATTCATTTTTGTATTATGACAGAATGCCTCACAGGGATGCCTAAATAACTCCATTTTATCAGTTCTTAAAATAGAGTCAAATGCCATGCAGAAGTTAATGAACGTGGAAAAGAACAGTAATCAACCTGCAAAAAAATCCGATTTTTTT
The DNA here is from genome assembly GCA_013397795.1 of Orthonyx spaldingii. Lineage (NCBI taxonomy): Eukaryota > Metazoa > Chordata > Aves > Passeriformes > Orthonychidae > Orthonyx > Orthonyx spaldingii. Next base: position 154,811 of record VZTJ01003429.1, read on the forward strand.
TATCCCTTTTATTTGATCCTAATCACTCTGTGCTATAGGCGGTCAGTAGACACAGGATTGTAAGATAAATAAATGCACCCTGGCAGTTGCCTCAGCTGCCACTGCAAGTGCTTTCTGACACATAATTAGAAAACAAATGGAAGATTAGCTTAATAATATTCATTAGCATCTAGTGAAACCAAGAGTGTTCCATGTTCAAAGCATGTTGGGCTTTTAGATGAATTTAAGAAAATTCTGTATTTCCACCCTTCATTTATGAGAAGACTGGGGGATGGGAGAAGAAGGGGAGGGAGGAGATGTGGTGGGGAGAGGGGGAGAAGGAGGGAGGGTGAGAGAGAGAAAAAGAGAGAGCTTGCATAGGGTTAACCCCTTTCTCTCTTGTCCATGCTATGAATTGATGGGGTTTTTTCCATAAGTCTTTCTCCTAATCTTCAGGGAAGGAATGGTTAACAGAAAAGCAGGGCCTCCTTTCAGGCATTGTTGTTCTTCCGTGCTGCCCTTCTTTTTTTTTTCTCAAATTATCCTAAGTAAGGATTTTAATGATATTCAGAAATCACGGCTGTCTTGCTGAATCGCTGTAGGACTGACCTCCCTTGACAGTTCTTAAATTATTCAGCTATCAAGGGCCTGCTAAACATTAAATTAAGCATCCTCTCTCCCCTGTCCTAAACCATTAAGTTATGCAAATGCACAGATAATGGGGCATATGACAGCTGGAGGCATTAATCAGGCAGCTCTGTCTCTGGGCTGTTGTTATGTAGAAACCGCATCTGCCAACAGACAGAAGAGACACAATTAGATCTCACTTAATGGAATAAGAAGAAACTACCGAGCTCTCTACACTCCTGTTAGGTTGTAGACCTGAGAGGGAATAAGGCACTTGGGAAATCTCACTCGCTCTCTGTTTCTCTTGCTCTCCTTTTTTTTTAATACCTGTTCTTCCAATTGAAATGAAAAATTACCTGTAATTGTTATCATTTGCAAACAAAGCCTGTCAGAAGACCCACCCGCTGTTTACAATGGATGTTTTTCTTGTTCCTTGCTAAGGTTCTTTGGGGAATTTTCCTTCATTTGTTTTTTTAACTAATGCTCTGTCTTTTGCTGGAGGAGGGTGGAGGGGGAAGGAAGCAAATAAATGGATCTCCCTTTACACCATTCGAATTACTGCTTTGAAAATGAACAGGCATGCTCAACCATAGTGAAGAAGCATATTGCTGAGGCATGACTCAGTTTGCCATTCATACATATGGGATGATTTCTTTCTTATTACTTGCTAGTTACTGGAGACCAGTCTTTGCATGCAGACTTTTCTGGCACTGTTAGCACATTTCTCCCCACAAAATTGCTTCTCCACTCTAATGAGAAGTGTGTGGGGGTGGTGCCCAGAAATTTTGGGGTGGCCTATGAATTTCTTAAAGAGGTTTGGAAAACAGTCTAAAAAATTTATTGTGGATTACTTTAAGAGTGGCTTTTAAAATCCTTGTTCAAAATTTGGGCTGTGATGGAACACGGATCAAAAAATACTGAGTGGGTAAGTGTGCACATGAGGTACTGTGTTAGAAAGGAGACTTTTTCCTATACAGACTGATTTTATGTCCTCTGCTGGAATTTCTGAAAGCCTTCATTATTAATAAAGTATCTGATAGAATTTTCTTATCACAAAGGTCTTCTTTCACCCATGGTGAGCTTTCCCCTTCTCTCTGAAAGAATACCTACTAAAATAACTTCATTAAATCCTTTAGACAAAATCATTAATGTAGGTATTTTCCCATGGAGAGGCTGGGCTTTTATTTCAGATGGTGTGTTAACTTGTTTAATTAAAGTAAAGAATATCAATCTTTATTCATAACAACTTTGATTTTTGGAAAGCAGTAACTTTTTTCTGGGCCTTATGTTAAGATGAAAATGTTGTTGAAGTAGTGGAACAGATTAGTGAGCACACATCAGTTTGTATACTGCTACTCAAATAAGCTCAATATGTGCTGCATGCAATCAGTAATACAGATCTTTTTCTGCCCAGCTGCCATGATCAGAACTTCTGCCAAAGGTTTTACAATCAAAACTGCTACCTAAACATATTGGTTGAACATTTAAAATTGATCTCTACCCCCACAAACAAAATAGTCACCACCTCTTTCACTAGTGAAAGGCTGAGACCTTATGAGCTTAATTGTCACCTACAGGTGAGCAAAGCTGGAATCCCATCTCTAGGTGGAAGGAGAACAAATCTCAGAATCCCAAAATACCAGGTCTTCCTTAGAAATCCGCTTAGGGGGAAAAAAGGAAGCACTAGGATAAACATTCTAGATGCTCACAGCTGTCAGATTTCCACATTTAAAAGAAGCGAGAATGATAGAAAATGTAAGCTGCTTCTCTTATTTCTGTGACTGTGTCTCTGACAAGCACCTGGAAATCTAAGATGTTAAAACAGTAGATTATAAAGAAGTACTAAATTAATCATGTAAGTTTCTAACTACTTCAGTTCATTTTGCTTTTCTCTGTTGTTTTTATCTCAGGAGTACTGGGAATTTGGCTCAGTGGGTATACTTAATCTCTATCCCCACTTTTTATGAAGATGGCAACTTTTCCTACTGGTCCAACAATCTTCAAGGGAGAAAAAATAAAAGCTGGGTAGAACATAAGACCACCAAATCTTATTCCTTTCATTTTAACTTTTGACAAACATGGTATTTCAGACATGACTTCAACTACACAGGTTGGTTGATGTGTTTGCTCCCAGTGATCATATTGACACAGCTATCATTTCTCTTGTTTACAAAGTGCTTCTAGAGATCTGGATTATGAAGCTCTTCATAAATTTTGCAGCACTAAAAATGACATGCAAGCTAAATACTGGTTTCTTCATTACTGAGATGTTGGATTACTTCTGATTTGCGTTTACAAATCTTCATTGGGATATTTTACTTTGAAATCAAGTGATGTACAATTAACGTCTTAGCTTTTCTATAAGTCTTAGAAATATTGTGTCAAATCAGCAAATTATTGTATACAAATTCTATGTGTATAAATTGCATAAATTTCTGAAATCCTCGTAGGAGAGAATGGGACAGATGCAGATAATCTGTTTGCCCCATGTTTTTGTTTGTCCCCCTGTTTGTCCCATATTGTATGCTTTGTGACATTTAACTACTTTCTAGTGCCAATTCTAAAATTGTGCTGACTTTGAAGCAGCAATCCTTTAACAGTAACTACAGTTATTTATGAAATTCCTCCATGCCAATGCGTACAAAGTTTTATAAACCTTCATTAGTTTTCAGTTGTACTTTTCTGAAGAAGCTAAATAGAGGAATCTGACCAATCTGAGTGCTTGTTCTGCATTGAACAAGATAGACATGGCATTGTAATTAAATACTTCTATGAAAATGCCTAAGTAAGGCATACGTACAGAGCATTTACAACCATTCCAAAATTTGTCTAAGGTCGTCTTCGCCTATGGTGCTATATAAACTCTGACATGGTATTTAAACCACAAACTTATAATAAGATATTCTCCTTTTATGACCACTGGTTATATTTTGACAAACATATGTGGGAATAATTTCCTGGGTGATCCTGTGTACCAGATGAACTGCACAAAGACATATATGTATTGAATTGTATTAACAGAGGATTGAGCAGATCAAGAGATAAAATATTTCATGATGCAGACATTTTTTCTTGCACGATGGCATCATACAGAAACTAGAGATCACAGCAGGCATCTGTATTTTAAATAAGAAAGTGCATGCACATTCTTATGGTTACTGTTTTTATTGGTAGTTCTCAATTTAATAAAATTTAATATAAAATATTAAATAGGTTGCAGTAGTCATTCATGTACATTCACTTTGGTGTTCATTCATCTCTGGCAGAGTTGCAACCATACAGTGCTCTCAGGATGCTTTAGAAAAGAGTGTGACAGCATTATCTTCACAGTCTCTCTTAGGGGAGAGTATGTGCTCAGAAAGACTTCCTTAAGTGAGACTAGACAGTGAAGAAAACAGCACTGAAATTATTGATTTGTGGAACAGCTATCTCTCTCTTGTTCAAGAAAACTTGCCCTCAAATATTATTTTAAACTGATTTCTATTGATAAGCACCATTATAATAAGGTATTCTGCCAATATATGTAAACATTTGGCATTTTTCCTATTTGGAATCCAAAAAAAGATGTACTGTCATCTTCATATGTGTTTTACACTGCATATGTAGGCACATTTATTTTGAGATGAACTGAAAGCTTAAAATGCTTAAAATGTGCAAGTGCAGATAGTCCTATGCTGAATTTCTAAGTCTGAAAACAGAATTTGCAACATGTTCTTCATCTTGAATCTGCAAGTGCTTTTTCATATATGCTGAGTGGTAGTGTATATCGAGTTAGGACTAAATATGTAGATCACTTTTTGAACATAACTTGACTATAAAGAACATAATTCCTATTATGCATACATATGTACAGATATGCTCTTTGTGTTTCCCTATTACAGTGTAATGACTGGGCTGTTGAGTATATCAGCCCCTCCTTCAGACACAATTTTTGGCTACTTTATTACCTGGGAGAGAGCCCAGGCTGGCAAGGTTCTCTGAGATTTAGTGATTACTTTCAGAAATTCAAACCTTTTCTCACAGTTTTGCCTCCAATTTCATGACAACAGGACTACACCTAGTGTAGTAATTTAACACAAAATTACATTGACTTAGCCTATTAAGGCAGTAAACAACAACTTTCACTACTGCACAGTAAGAAACAGTCACAAATATGTAGCAATTAAGGTTTATGTTCTAATTTAAGTCATCTGTATCAGCAGAATTACTGTATTGGCCTTCCATGCTAACCTTATTTTTTATATTAGCTGGTTTTTACTCACTGGCCCCAAAGCATAACCTGGTAACTTCCTGCTCTGATGCTTTCCTTGATGGCTTTGACTGTTTACCTTCTGCTCTGTTCAGTACAACTTTCCTCCTCAAAATATAAGAACCGTCTCTGTGTCTCTACTCATTTCATGTGCTTTCGGGTCTGGAACATGGTAGTTGTCAAGCTGCACTTATTTTCTATTGAAGGATACTTTATACATGTCTACATTTCATACAGATTCCTATCTCTATTAGTAATCCACTGGTATGTTTGAGTTTTATTGTTGTGAAAGACATACATGGTTTTGCACAGTTTTGCTCACGTTGCCTGTCAGAGGACACCATTAGACCTTATTTACTGTTGCTCAGATATTGCATTTTCTTTTCAGGTCTGCTTTTATCTTGGTCTTACAAAAAGCCAATTGAGGAAATCCTGGTATCTGATCACTTTTGTCTACACTTTGATGAAAGATTTTCTCACCGTCATTTACCAGTTTACCTGAATTTCCCTTGCCACAGCTCCTCTTTGTCCTTACCTTTACACATTCTGTCAAGGATTGTATTTCCAAAGCTGTAGGGACTGGTCACCTTTCCCTGTTCTCTTTCCTTTGGCAGTCAGCCTCCACTAGTACTCATGACCCACCTGCTTCCAAATGCATCTGAAGGTCAAGCAGATCCACAGTTTATGGTCCAGTGAAAGATAATATTGGACAGTCACCAGTCTGGGCAGGAAGAACAAAATTATCACTTATGCTCATTGTCTGTACACACAGGCAAACATTGCCTGCAGGTTTGCCTCAAGACTTTCTCAGTGTGAGTCCTTCTTGGACACTCACCAGCAGAATTCCCATCACATCAATAGTTGTGTCCTTCTCAAACATGTGTCATGTTGCTTCTGGTCATTCTGCTTTTTACTGTCATCAGCCAACAGAAATTAATGCAAATCCACTGATTTTCAACAAACTGATGATCCTTCATCTGTCATTCAGATCCACCCCAATAGATCAAGCAAGACCAACTTCTAATCAGGGAAGAAATTTGGCCCTGTAATTAACAAAACTTTGCCATACCTAATTTCCCCAATGTCAAGTGAGCTTTTTCCATCTTCTACAGAGTATCACAGCAGGGTCTCTTTTGTACCATTCCTCACACTGCACTACAGTGAGAACTCTTACTCTGCACATCCTGGGCAACAGGGGACTTGCAAAACAGTCTGTCAGTCTACTTGTGTATAAGGACAAATTATACAAGTGTAATTTTCTAGGATGTGATCTGTGTGTCTTTTTGCAGTTGGCATGTGAATTTACACAGAACCTTTTTCAGGGCTTCCAGGTTTTCTATGAAACTTTTACAAATTTGTTAAACCATCCATTGGTCATTCACTTCCTATTTTCATCTGTGTGATTGATTTTTATAATGACCCAGGTAACAGCAGATTTCCACTAAAAGCAAACTGGGTCACATCATTTATTTCTGCCACTTCCACCATACCACTTACTGGTTTCTTTTCTCAGATTGTTTTATTTCTGATTATATTAGACATTGAGATTTTTCTCCCTTTTTTTTTTAGCCTGCATTCCATAATCACAGTAATCTATTATTTATATATTCTGTATATACACTGACATATAAGATATTCACATAATAAGATCTATGGGATAAAATATACCTTCTTTTTATTTTGTACAAAATCTGTCAGATATATACTTATATTATGTATCTTATATATCTTGACACCCACATTCATTACAGATATCAGCACTTTTTTTGTGGAGAGAAGTTGAACTCTAAGCCCTCAGGCCTCCATAAGTCCTGGGGCACACTGAAAATGATAATAACCCATGGTTTGTTTTGCCATATTACTTAATTAATCCAGCTGCTCTTGAATTGCATTATTCTTTCACTGGATATTAAACCAACTTGTCAACTGTAATTGCAGAGCTCCTTTTTCCCTTTTTATCTCATTCAGACTAGTCCTACTGAGTCTATCTTTTCTTGCATGATATTGCTTTATTTCAGTCATTTTTAGTCTAAAGGAAATACATGGTATAAAGAGTTGAAATTTAAAAAAGAAATAGCCAATGAGTTTATGAAATAATATTTGTAATTCATAGATAAGCTTAATATTTCAAAATGTTTTAATTATAAAGCTGTGTATGTAGAAATGTAATAAAAGTTATACAGATTATTCTAATACATCAGTAGTCAATAACTTCAAGTTTTCATATGTTTCCACTCTGAGGTGTTAAAGATGCGTCAGTCTGTTAGAATGGGCTCACAGTGCAACTCTGCCACTTGTACAGGAAAACAAGTACTTCCAAGGAATATCAGGTAACGTCCAGTACTTGCAATGTGCTTCTTTCTCTGTGCACAAGCACACAAAGTTCCTTTTAAAAATTAGGTGCATAGCTTTCTTGTCTTCATTTAATTTTTGCCTTCCCTCTTCTATTGACACTGACCAGGAAAACATATGCAGATACAAAGAAAACATGAGCAAAGCATTAACAAATTAAGGTAAATTAATGACATTACCTCCCTCACCACTTGAACCCCAGGAAGGATTATCTGACGTGGATATTCCTGGCCCTCAGAGAGACATGACCTGTCTGTCATCACTTGAGTTGTTTTGCCCACCAAAGTCTAGAACCAAGACCTGTGAGCAAGTCCCTTAAGTACACAGAAGTTCAACCTTTATCGTAACTGTGAGTGCGATCAGGCTCAAATGAACAAGCAGACGTGTAGTCACATAGTTTTGCCAGCTACAGACCATAAATGAGCCGTATCCTTTTTAGTCCTCCTTACAGAACAGTCCCCATTTTCATTCCTCCTTGAAAGATGTGGTCTTCAAAGTCTTTTCTCTTCAAGTATCTATATATCTGAAGTTTAATGCCAGTAAATTTTTGTTCATTTCCCAGGGAGATGAAACCTAAAAACTACTGAATCAATGCTCACACATGATCTGCTCTTCTTATTCATATCTCTGTGCATTTGTTTAAATTATTTTCTCAAGCATATTTAGTGTGCAGTCTCTGTGCATTATATATTTCTAAATAATGCAATACTTCTGACAGGGTTTACATGACAGAATCATTGATATTGATGTGACAGCCTTGATGCCTCTCTGCTTATTATTATGAAGTATCATTGCTATGATGCAGAAAGTAGTATTCTTAATCCCCTCTTCACTCTACGTGATTAATTGTGCTGCGCTAAAACAAAATCTTAATTCATTCTGAATAGTGACAGTGATCTTGACAATCAGTAACACTCAGCCTCAGTGTGATATCCATTCACAGACTCTTCCTTTCATTCCCCTTTCTATGAGGAAAAAGCTCTGTCCAGCACTCGCTTGAATCATCCGTCACCCCAATGAACCACAGGCAAGCAGGGTACCCCAGCAGCTCAGTGAGCGTGCCTCCACAAGGCACCAAAGATACTGTTACAGATGAGAAAAGGAGACTTCAGCTTCAGTAAAGAGAGAAACTGAAGCACTAATGTTACCTAAAGTGAGGTTTTTTTAACATTTCTCAAGTGTTGTCTCAGCTACAGCTCAGAACTGCATCTAGTGAGAGAAATTGCATCTAGTGAGAGAAATTTCCTGTGTCTCTGGTCGGGTCCTCTGGGAGTCTGCTCCTTTGGGGAGCATATTCAATCCCGACCCCTGCCCAGGAAACAACATAAGACAGCAGTGGATGCTGTGACTGTTTCAGATTGAGAGCCCATATATAATATTGATGCCAAGTTTTAAGCTATGATTCAAAGCTACTGTCAGTGAATAAGCTGCTGTACTTGAATTCCAGCCTAGCTATTAAAAAAAATTACCAATGCATGTAGTTCACTGAGTTTTAGAACATATTAAAATGAGTTTTGAGGCAGAATTCTCTTTTTCCATATGAAAGAAGGATCATCTCCATTCTGCTAACCTCTAAGGCAGGCAGGTGGGGAGGCGGGTGGGCGGGGAGGGAGGGAGGAAGGAAAGGAGGGAAGGAAGGAGGGAGGGAGGGAGGAAGGAAGGAAGCAAGCAAGCAAGCAAGCAAGCAAGCAAGCAAGGAAGCAAGGAAGGAAGCAAGGAAGGAAGCAAGGAAGGAAGCAAGGAAGCAAGGAAGCAAGGAAGGAAGCAAGGAAGGGTCAACAGTTACCTTTTCTTAAAATATCCCACTAGTGCAATGGTTTTCCTGTAGTTCTGCCTGCTTGTTTATGGCTAAGTTTTTTTAGCTGCTCAGAACCCAACTGTCTAAAACTCCACCAGATTGTGCTATGCTAATCACTATTGCCAGCAAAGATCTGTTGCAGAACTGGCATAGCAGTCACTTCATTTTAGAAAAGGGACTGTAGAGAGAACAGTACTGCCTCTGCCACATAGCCCAAGTAGCTCTTCCCAGGCTGCCTGAGATCTCATTTTGCTACATATATTTAAGGTATGGGCTCTGGTTATGCACTCTTCCAGCAACAACAGCTATTAAATGGCTCAACAGATCCACCATCAATTTACAATCAATATTGTTCTTATTTAAGGAAAATTCTCAATGCTGTTTCTCTTACCCAGAGTAGTTGTGGATGCCCCATCCCTGGAAGTGTTCAAGGTCTTGAATGGGGCTCTGAGTAGCCTTGCTCATGGCAGGAGGGACTAGATGGAACTAGATGATCTTTAGGTTCCTTCCAGGCCAAACCATTTAATGATTCTATGATTTTTTTTTAATTCTATGATTGTGCTAGAGTACAGAGAATTTCTCTACATGAAAAAAAATTACTTTCAGTTTGTTGTGTTCATCTAAAAGTCACAGAAATGCTGCATCTGTGTAGTCTAAACACATACTTACACAAAACATCTGGCTTGCATTTTCTTTTTAATAGCATGGAAGTTAGCCATGTTTCAAGAAGTTTTAATTGTCCAGTAGAGTAGCCCTTTATTTTATTTCTGAATATTTCTTGTCACTATGAATTACTGTCACATGTGGAAGTAAGACAGCTCTTTGATGCAGTTCAGAAATGTTGATTACCTAGTTACAATTCATAACAACCTGAAAAAGGCTGGATGATTCTGGGTCTGAGAGAAGGATATAAAATCATCCAGAATTGAATTGATATCTAGAGTACAGAGTAGTACTGACCAATTTACTCAACTCATCATCCCCTGAAATTAATTTTACCTTAAAGTATTAATTCCTTGAAATTATTTTTGCACATTTTTAGTATACCAAAATGAAAGGATTAATTGGTGTTTTCATTTTATAATGTTGTAAGCAGATATGAAGCACAAAAGCAGTATTACAAGGACAGGGTAACCAGCTCAGTAAAACCCACATAGAAAACTACTACTACTGCTCACTTAGTTGCCTTATCATATCCAGCTCTTTTCCACCATCTCTAAGTCAATTGATAGGATTCACTTTCAGACAATTTTATTTTCTGTACTATATGACTGCAATGAGAAGTCCATCCTCTGACTCTTTGCTGGCCAGTATAAGCAGTCTCAGTTCACCTCTTAGCAAGTAGGAAATCGTATCAGCAATCAGAAAAATGAGCTAACTTTCAATCTCAGCAGACCTCATGTGTACAGGGAAAATGACTTCTGGATAGGCTTCTTCAGAGATATGGCTAGCTCACTTTGGCAAAGCTGGGCATATTGTTGTACTTCTGCTGTAGGGAAAGAGGGCTTAGGTTTTCCAGCTATGAAACATCCAGCAAGTTTTCCCAGCTCTGCTTTCACTGCAAACTACAGAAGACTGTAAAAGTGGTGCAGTCACGGTGTTGCTAATTTTCTTATGCCCAGACATTTTGGAAGAAAACAGTTTTTAAAATCTTTTTCTATCATATCAACTCTTCGCTAAGAGTTCTCAAATGAAAGAAAGCACTGCAAAACACTACGCGCACATGGCAAATGGTGCTTAATTTAAAAAGCAAGAGAATTAAGAATAAGTGCATCTTACTTCAAATATTAGTGGTGCAGCTTGCAGAGACAATATAACTTTGATGTGATTGAATATAATTCTTCTGTTGACAAAAATACCTCAATATCAGCAATAGGCACAGATAAGGGAAGTCTAGCCAGGATATCACTTCCAGAAACAGGCTAAGAAATTATCGCATTTGAAGCTATTAATAAAGAAAAAAGAAGTAGAGTGAAGTATTTCTCACCGAATAATGTTACAGGGCAATTTAGAAAACAATATGGCATATGATAAAAATATTATTTTAGATCAAACATAATACTTGTAAATCACCACCTGTATTCATTCCATCCATTTCTTTCCCAAAGCTCAGCTTTTAAACACATCTCTGCAACCACCTTAACCAAGTCTTTGTCTCCCTCCTGTGTTCACAGACTGTTGTTAACATGAATTTGACAGAAATGAAGATTTCTTTCAAATGTTTACAGTCACTGCTTTAAAATATTTTTTTTAATCCAAGTCATATGTGAAGAAACATTAATATTTCTCAGATAAAGTAAATGCTTCCCAGATAAAGGCTAATTCACATTTGATAAAAGCAGATCACAAAAAATTGCAAACAACTTAACAAAATCAACATAGTACCTTTGTGATTTATGATTGGGGTTTTTTTTCCATGCTAAGATACTGCATCTAAAATTTCTTGGTACCTGCAATATACTAATTTTCAAAAATTTATCCAAGACCTCTAAACCTTTCTTTTAGCTGTCAGAGTGCTGAATTTACATGATGTCATTAAGCAATGACTTTCAAAAGCATTAACATCAGAAGGGGGAGAAATGATTAATGCATAGATGGAACATACCATTAAATCTTAAAATAATCAGTTATTAAGTTCTGCAATATCTTAGTAAAGTTGCCTGTTTTTATTTCCAAAGGGAATATATGGAGCTAAGGGGGATATATAATACATTTCTGATGCACACACACATCTATACTTCACTCATTAAGTAGTGTGAGACTGTTTTAACAGAAATATACTAGTACATGGGAAAGACCCTCAAACATGTCATGAAAGATCTACCTATATATTTTTCCTTTATCTCCCTTTTATGTTGCTTTTACTCATATTTGCAACAGGCAAGACAACTGTCTTTTCTTAACTTGAAATTACTAGTATGTGGTTTATTGCTATATTTTTAAGTTTTCTAGTCCTGAATGTGTTCCCCATTTTAAGGGAATCTGTAAACCAGTCTTTCTCTTTTGTTGTAAGGGAACAAATTTCCAAATCAAGTCATGTTATTTGGAATGCACTGCATTCAAATATTCAAATTTGAATATGTGAACCTCCAGGGCAGTAGAATAAGTTTTTCCAAATAATAGATACCTATATGTATGAATTCTTAGAAAATTGTAGAAGAATATTCCAAATATTTCCACCAACAAAAAAGGAATACGACACACATGGACAGTTACTGTCCATTTATTTGGAGTAAAAAGATTTTTAATAAAAGCCATCATTTCAATCTAATGCAAGTCTGGGATAAACCCACAATATTACACTTGTTGAGTTACATATCTCTTATTTGCTGTAAGCCTATTCCATCAGCAATGGCTTGTAGTCTTCCATTTCTCTTTGCTGCTATGTGTCTACCCCTTTCCCAAAGGAGAATGAAGACCTTAGGGCAAATCCACTACTCATGTGCTTTAGCCACACACACCTCAAAATCATGCCTTGTAGATTCCCTTCCAGTAAGCTGAGGCAGATGATCCAATTCTAGAAGTATTTAAAGCATTTTAAAATTCCTTTTTAAGTGAAAATGCCTTTTTAAGTGAAAATGCCTTTTGTAGCCCTTTTGTAGAGCTTGGATATACTTGCTTTCATTTCTGTTCCCACTTCCTGCCTGCCCAAGAGGTCACAAAAATCTTCCAGATAATTCTTGCTTTGATTTGGTAAAATAAGTAGGAACTGAACAAAAAGATCTTTAGGCAAATCATCTTTTAGTTTAATCACCAGACTGCAAATAATTTGGTATAACATAGCCAATAATTATCTAAAACAATTTGCACAATCTGACTATTATTGTGAAATGACTTAGCATACACTAAATCATCACAAAACTTTAGGGGATTCTACTCTAAAATGCTACCTGATGCTTACATTTTTGATCCAAAGGATGAGTCAAAATTTTTATCCAGTTTCTAACTCTCAGTTGCTGTAACAGAAAATATTAGCAGTTTTCAAATCCTTCTATCAGTCACTGGAATTCTCTCTTACTCAGCAGTCTGTGATCTGATTTTCTACAAACCTGTACCTTCATTTACTTCTGCAGAATGGCACACGTCTCTCTGAAGTTGTAACCCATCACCCTGGTATGTTATCACCATTCCTATTTCAAGGAGAAATGAAATAGTGTTGTTAGTTTTATGGCTTTGAAAATTCCTCCAATAGGGGGATAGAGAATACATTGAAGTATTTCTCACTATAACCTTTTCTTACCTAGCTAAAGAGAAAGGCGGTGTAGTAGAGCTAGAATAAAGCCTGTTCACACAGCTTTTTCAGCACTTATCTTCTATAGCATACCTGCATTTGAGTATATTCTGTCTCCCTAAATCTTTGCTTTCCTCTTTTTCCATTTTCTACTATTCAGAAGGCAAATGCAACCACAATAACATGTGAGTTGGATTTGTAATCCATCCTGAGGGAGTAGAATGCTAAGTAGGTCACAAGAACACAGATACGGATGGAGTGATTTGCCTGTGGGGTGAGGAAGAGCTCCCATACTTCCGTCATATGTATTTACTAATGCAATGTGATAGAATGATCTGAGACCAAAATGTAGAGTCAAGTAGGTTTTTCTTTGGCCTTCAGATATGATTTTGCTTAAGTGTTGAAGCACTTAACCCACCACTCAATAACAGTCTTGAATAGTAACATTACTGAAAATTAGCTTTAAATAAGCAGTAGTATGAGCTTTGTTTGGCAATAGATGTTGCATGAATTCAGCTGCAGTTAGACAAGCCAAGCTTTCAATTACTGCAGACACCATGGTGGAAAGAGGACCAGCATGTGGGCAGTAATTTCCATTGTTTGCTTTACTCCTGTATCTTTGATAGCCAGCTGGTGATGGATGGGAAGCAGTGTAATGATGCGGACTCCCTCTTCTGAAAGCCGTTTTGTACAGCAATCCAGATACTAATAAAACCCCATGAAATACCACATTTTTACGAACTGCTAAAGTGATATGACTGTTATATGTTGATAATGATAAATTGAAGGAGTAATTGGCAATAATTTATTATCCTTTTCCTTGAGAGAAAATTACTCATACAGCTAAATGATACCAGTATATTATGAAAATGAAGTCATTCTCTTCCCAGGCTATTCCTCTTACAGCTAGAAGCCATGTCTGCTATTTTTGCATGTTTCACTGCTGTTCAATTCTGAACTCCATGCAAAAAGGTCTGCTCTTTTTCTTCTTTTTGTGGTACACAGAATGCTATGATCCAGACAAGGATCACAAGATTAAAATCTTTTAACAGAGATAATATCACCAAAATACTTTTGTAGCATAAGGAGATTGAAAGGAAACATTTCTTTGTACAGCACATAATGATACAGCCTAATTTCCTGAATAGGTCACTGATTCAAGACAGTAAAGCAACAAATAACTTACTGAGAAAAAAAATTCAAAATTAATTAAAGAGGCAGAAAGACAGAATTATCTGAATAATTAAAAAGTCATCTTTAGCTATTCAAAGCAAGATAAGTGTACAAGAATACCTCTTTAGTCCTCATCTCTGAAAACACATCAAAGATTACCTCCATGGGATGAGAAAGAACTTCATTAGATCCTTAGTCATTCACTGGAAACATTCACCTCAACAAAACTTGTCTTCAGTCAAGTTTGTAATTGCAGAGATGTAATAAATACACAAATAGCACAGAGTATCTTTCAAAGAGCCAAAGGAAAGCTTTTGATAGCCACATTGGCACTGGCATTCAGTCTCCTGAGCATTCTTTTTTATAGGAAATGTTTAATTGCTCTTTATTGAGCAGAACCTTTCCTTCTGCTTGTAAAAGGAATTATTGCTTTCTCCCTCTGGTTCAGTCAGAGGAAGTTAATAGTCCCAGTTTCCTCTGGCAACAGACACAGTTAATGACTGGAAGACTATCAAAAACAGGGTTTATTGCCCAAATTACAATCCAGTTCCTAACCAATCTTCTCATTTCAGATTGCCCTCCTGGCATTTTGGTGATTTTCTGTCTTATTATCTGGTTCACAAAGACAGTTCTCTGATATTTAAAAACTTAACATGCCTTTTTTTTTTTTTAATAGTATTCACATTGCTGGAAATTGTTAGGGTCAATGTGAAAGGTATATTTATTGATTTTATGACACCAAAGTGTTTCTCAACAAAAGTGATTCTTCAGCATGCAGCACAACCTGTGTTCACGTACAAAAAGTAAAGAATTCCTTCTCTGCCCTCAAGCTGTTCCATTTGGTGTAATATCTAAGTGCTATTATTAAGGCAATTGTATAAAAATATAATTGTATATGAAAATACTTGTGAAATCTTTAAGGTGAAAAAATTAATAGAATACTACATAAATGATAATTATTCTTATGATGACATCATAAATGCACAGAGAGATTTGCAGTAAAATTAAAATCTCTGCTTTATAGTGCTATCAAAGAAGTGCCAAATATATTGACTAGGTATAGCTGGTATTATAGTTAGAACACATCATGGAATGATGAGACTTAAAGAAACTTTAAGGCAGATTTTCTCTAGTTATTCAGCAATTTAGCAATGAGAAGGGTTAAACAAAGCAAAAACTAAAAATTATGTTTCTTTGAAGGGGGATTTCAGAGAGGAAGATTTTGGGATTGTACACTTGAGAATTTCTTTGCTATTACACCTCATAACTAGGTGTCAGATTTTATGAATAGATAGATACATCTGAGGCAGACACTAACTCAGAATGAAATACAGCAGCATGAAATGTAAAAGCCACATTCCTGCCAGGACAAGGACTTCCAGAGCACTTCACTGATGCTATCCTCTATAATTCAGACTTAAATTTAAGTGTTTTATAACCATGAGTATCGCAATTCTGAAAATATTTACTGTCACTACATCAGAATTTTTACATCTCATATCAGCATTTTTATACTCTAAATATAAATAACTATATAGCTATTATGTCTTTTAATTTTTCATTGAACAAAATGAGGCTTCTAAAAAGGATTTCAAGATTGACAGAAAAAAAACACCTATGTAGAACAGAGATAACATATAGTTTGCTTGTGTGTAAGGATTCATTCAAGAGTGTATCTATGTCTCTATAAGAGGTGTTGCAACAGGGACAATAAAGGTTGTAAACATATTGAACAATCAGGCTGATTTATTAGAATGCCTAATTAATCTTTATAGAGCATTTCAATATCACTGGCTATGGCATACTACAGAATTGAATTAGAAATCAAGAGTAGCAACTGACACTGTGTAACCAGGGGATAAATGGCAAGTCTTCCAAATAGTGCTTATTTTTAGCTATAGTACAGATGGTAAAAATAAACGTATTATTTCTAAAAAGCAAAGAGTGCTTTGAAGCACAGAATTCTGTTTAAGTCCAGTTTCAGCCTTGCTGAAACTTTCCTTTCTGTGTCAGTATTCTCTTTGGCTCAGAAGCTCATTTTGTGCAGGGTGAGAAAACAGAATAATAGGGCAAAAGAGAGCAGCTGATGACAAATCCCTTAACATTTTTATTTCATGTTATTACTGTGATATACAATAGGTGATTTCCTGAGTCTGGTACCACACCAGGCAGTCAGGGACCATAGTACATTACAGATTCTCCAAAAGAGCTGCCCCACTCCCCAGTTTCTGCCTGCACAGAAGCTCTTCCACAACATCAGCAACAGCTGCACCGCAAATATACTACAAGAGTTACATTAATCTGTGAGAAAAAGCCACTATAAATTAGCCCTGCTGAGCAGCACCACTTTCAAGGGAGCTCTCCTTCTAATAAAAGCCATCAGACATGAAATTTGTCACTATGTGTCTTTCAGCAATCAAGTGCCATCATTTCACTTTGACAGCAGAGAAGGGAATTAGTCTCGATCAAAATATCAAACAGACATAATTTCAACAATTCCAGCAGTGGGGAGAAAAAGCTTATCTGGAACCAAACCAGAGCCTTACAACCGTGACGGAATGGCCGCTTCAGCATTTCTACTCCAACATGTCCACCTTAAGATTCTCAATCTATATTTCAACCTGACTAAATCCTGAATGCCTTCTCTGAGTGACAAGTAGACAATCGGAGGACTTGGAAATCAGAGCCTAACATGGGAAGAAGCATGATACAAAGACAGCATTTTGCAGAGCACCCCTTAGGATAAAACTGCACCCTGATTTTTTCAGATCGCACTGTCTGAGCATAACACTTGTTCAGCCCCATCTTATGTCTGCCCTACCTACAAAAAATGTCCTGGCACTCCATGCACCTGCAATGCAGGCTTCTGATAATTGTCTCACAGCACAAACCTGCAAAACATGAGATGGATAACCCGAGATTGTCGCAAAACAGAAGGATAACTTGAGGCTGGTCTCTGTTTAAGAGGAGATATCCCCTAGACCAGATCAGTTCTACATGCTCTGGCACTTGAGCACTTCCTCCTCTGCTCTGGGACACAACAGACTGGCATTATCACAAACTCAGTAGACTGAAGTTCTGTTCATAAGTTTTAGAAAGGCAGAACATATGTCACAAGTACTGCAGTACAATGACTTTAAGTCCTACAGTACAATTACTTTACACATCCTGTTAATGGGACCTTTATTTTTTAAGTGAAACAAAATCAAAACAGATTAATCTGATCTCTCAACCTCACAGTTACCATTTGTTGGATGAGAAGATAACTGGTTTGGAGTTCCAAGAGTGATATAAATTCAATTTCTATCCACTTATTCCTGACCTAAAAGGACATGTACTGCAAGATATTACAAAGTATGCTCTACTGGACTACTAAGAGAAGCATGGTATAACTGTGTGGCAGACAGCCTTTTAAAAACCACCCTGAATCAGCCTTGAATCAATGCCCATATGCTTAGTCTCAAGACTTTTGGTGATTCCATGGCATGTTCTCAATTCTTGTCCAAGGCAAAAAGCACAAGATTGGCATCACAATTTAAATGCAGGACACAGGGACTCATCCACCTCTCCACAAAACAGCAGCAGCCTCAGCCATAAAAGCCGCTTAGGTGGGAAACTATCTGCCCTTTGGCCAGTTTAGCCCCAGTTGTCACAGATTAAGAAAGAATGAGGAAAACAAAAGAAAAAATGCATGCATCAGTCCTTATAATAGCAAAAGAATAATCAGGTCATTTCGTCCACAACTCTTGCCAAAAGTGCCACCAGGATGCAGGATTACAGAGCTTTGGAGAGCAGGTTTTTTTACAGGAGGACCCTCAGCCTGCTGCTACCTGAGCCCTGCAGGGGCTGGTGGAAAGCATGTGACTGGAGCCTGTCTGTTTCTCACCCCTTGACTGACGGCAGATTCTCCCGGTCTTAAAGCAGCTCTGTGAAGAAACATACCTAAATTTTTGGCCTTTGATGCAGCACCTCTTCACTTCAATAGCACTGAATTTGTGAGCACCTGGCTGAACAATCAGCAGCATTAACAGCATTTGCTGACACCCAAGCCATGACTTCTCATTCCCACCCCACTCGTTCCTTCTGCTTTGCACTTCGTCAGTCTCCATGTTCCCACACTGCAGCCACCTATCCTTGTATCTCCTACAACGTTTTGATCTATCTCCCTGCAAAGGGCAAACTCTCTGGGGACCTAAGCCACCAATGTGATTTCTGAAAAATTCATGCATGCCCAAGTTTAGGGAAGGAGCTTGAGCACTTCATGGCACTCCTGCTCCACAATATGGGAACTTGCCAGTTAAATAACACTGGTCCTCTCTTCTTCCTTACTGCCAATAGATCTACTTTCTTTCTGGAATTCAGAAAGAGCTGAACAATTCCTTTCATCTTTGCTACTATTTCCAGCTCGGTTTCTGAGTCCCTTATCTTCTCTTGCTAAGAATGTTGTCTCAAGTGTGAATCCTAACTACCTCCGTCTTAAATATCTGTTACTGAATAATGTTTTTTGTAATAGGGTAATAAAACACTGCACCATATTTTGTCATAGGCAGCACTGCTGTAATTCATAGTGTGTTTTATACTTACTGCCCCTTAACCAATGGAAATTACTTTTCCTTCTCCTTTACCCTAGCATGGGACATAGCGTGTGGCCAGCCAAGTTCTGATTGTTTTGCTCTCCGTTCATTAATCGTCATGTATTCCACTCAATAGAACAAACTGTGGCAGCAGCAGTGTTGATAGCTGCACAGTTTCTGGGAGCGTTGTTATCTCTGTGATGAACTGCAAAGTATCCTGCAATATACTGTAATCAGTAGCACATCACCTTCAGCCAGCTAACTTGGCTGACTGAAGGTTTGAATGGGGAGAGAGGTTCAAGAAATGCCATGACTCAGAATATGCCTGGAGCAGCTCATACCAAAGCCCACTGCCACTGAGCTCTCTGGCTTCTCCACTGTAACTTCACATCTTGTTGCTAAAACTAACAATCTGATATCAGTACTCTGTAATAGCAATGTAGAACAGAAGTAATCCAAATAATTTAAATGAGCATAAGTAATGGAATGAGGGTCATAAAATCCTATTTTACCCTACATTTTAACAGTAATTATATCCTTTTCAGAGAATAATCACCACTTTCTAGAACTGAGATTTTAATAGTATTGCAAAAATTTAATATAGGGACTGGAATTTTTGAGACTTCATTTTACACAACATAATACCCCTTACAGATTAATAAAAAATCCATAAGGTAAGCATCACTCTAAGAATAAACTCAAAGCAATGCCCACACTCAGCAGTCGGGGACATTTCAGCCCGTAAGCTCCTGTAGATCACAGGTTTTTGAAATGGGTTGCTAGATGTATATAATCTGTAAAACAACCTAAAGATACTCCAAACGTAATCAGTCAGACATGTAACAACCAACTCACTGCCTTTCAAATACTTGAACGAAATACATTTCTCTTTCACGGTTCCATGCTGCAGTACCAGGATCTCGTGATTTCTCAGGGATGTGTGGCAACTGGAATCTTCCTCATTTGTGAGACACAGTGGCTAAGTGAGGCAAGAGATTTAGGCCTTGCAAGTCACATCAGAGCTGTGGCCATCTCTGGTGATGCCCTGAGTCAAGTAAAATACTGCTCATCTGGGCGCTTCACTCTTGTGCAACTTACAACTTGTCTCTCTTTTGTAGTCTTGGACCTCTGCTCTACACAGAGTTGAATTGGGCTAAGCTATTAATTGTGCACAAAACAGATTTCTTCCTGACCTGAACTACAATTTGCTCTGCAAAGTGTAAGTTTGTTAAGCCTTGAAACTTGCATTTTCTGACCTTTTCTGGAGTTGAATTTTCCAGAGTCACTCACACCTAAACACTGATTATTTGCTTTATGCTGAGTAGGGCTCCATCCCAATGTCTTTTGCACACACAGGCACACAGAGTGTTTGCAAGCACTTCAGCAGAGAGCACGGAGAAGCATGATACTGTAAATCACTGACCCACTTCTGCACTTGTGGAACTTTCCCATCAGTATCTCCTGAGACAGAGAACTTCCAACCTTTCACATTTTCTAAACGGTTAGCCTAGGTTTTTTTTGTTTAATCTGACCGAGATCAGACTGAAATACACGGTTATTCTTTGTGTGTAAAAGACATTACACGGAGCCTTTGACATCCTCTGGGGGTTAACACAGAGGCTAATGGATATCAACGCACCAGATTGTTTATGCTGTCTTTCTAGCCTCTTCCTCTGTGAATACAGTTTCATTATTCTACAGACATATACTTCCTGTCTACTTCTGGCTCAGTCTTACTCCAGAACTAAACTTCTTAAAAAGATGCCTTTTTGCAAAATACCCTTCCTTTCACAGACATGGGGAGAGCCACACAAAGTGTGTGCTGCTTCATATCGCATCCACAGACATCTGATGCTTTAAGTAAATTCCTCAATACCTTTCATTCTGCATGAGCATTCTTAATATAGTAAGTTCTGTGTTTTCTACAATCAGGAATGAGAATTCTAAGTGAATTGTCTAAATAAAAACATTCTTTATTAAAGTGAGGACTGGAAGCAAATATACTGGGCAAAACATCTTCCACTGCTGTTAATTCTCTTTCAGTAAGGATTTAGCAATGCTTAGCAGCATTTTGGCTCAATATTTAAAAGTATTAGTACTGTAGAGCCGTGGTAATTCTGTGCTGTGAACTGCCCCTATTATTCATTTATCCCATTCTGAGCACTGATTGTCACACAAACACCTATAATTTTGAAAGGTGTCAACCTGATGGTGGTACAAATCTTGAACTAAGACTTATACTAGCATTTCTCCAAAATAAAAGATTTGCTTCATCAGAGTGGCTTGTGTTGTAAGGGGCCTTCAAAGATAAATTATTCCAACTCCCCTGCTGTGGGTAGGGACTCCTCCCACTAGAACAGGTTGTTGAGAGCTCCATCCAAACTGTCCTTGAACACTTCCAGGGATGGTACATCCACAGCTTCTCTACGCAACTTGTTCTAGTGCCTCACCACCTTCACCATAAACAAATTCTTCCTTATGTCCTATCTAAACCTAACATTTTCACTTTAAAGTTTAAAACAGTTATCACCTTGTCCTCTAAGTACAGATCGTTATAAAGTCTTGCTCTGTATTTCTTATAAGCTCCCTTTGTATACTGAAAGACCACAGTAAGGTCTCCCCAAAGCAGTATCAATGGAATAACTGTAGAACTATTTCCATATTGGATCAATAAACCACATTTGAGGGTATATATTAAATCATGGAAATCAACATGATCAGAACACAAATTAAAACTTCATAAAACAAGTGTATCTAATATTCACCTATACATGGTATCTTTTAAAATGTAAAGGATCTGTGGTTGATTTTTGGAATGCATTCCCTTACATGCGTATCACTGAATGGATATGGTTGGAAGGCACCATGATAGGGCATCTGTTTCAATCTTCCTGCTCAAGCACGGTCATCCTAGAGCACAAGGCACAGAATTGTGTCCAGACAATTCTTGAATTTTTCAGTGAAAGACACCCCACAACCTCTGCACAATCTGTTCCAGAGCTCAGTCAAGTACTCAGTGCACTGTAAAGTTCTTTATATTCAAATGGAAGTTCTTTTGCATCCATTTATGCCCATTGCCTCTTGTCCTATTGCTCAGCACCACCAAGCAGAGCCTGGATCCACACTCTTGACACCCTCCCTTCAGATACTTACCAACACTGATGAGGTCCCCTCTCAGCCTTCTCTTCTCTGGGCTGAACCGGCCCAGCTCCCTCATCCTTTCCTCATAAAAGAGACTCTCCAGTCCCCTCATCATCTTTGTTGCCATCCACTGAACTCACTCCAGCAGCTCCATGTCTTTGTTGTGCTGAGAAGCTCAAAACTGGACACAGAACTTCAGATGTGCCTCGCCAGGGCTAAGTAGAAGAGCAGGATCCCCTCCCTCGTCTTGCTGGCAATGCTCTTCTTCGTGCACCCCAGGACACCATTGTGGCCTTCTTGGCCACAAGGGCAAAATTTTGGTGTTGTTTTTTTCCATTCAGGTGTAGTTCAGAGCATCTACCAAGCAGCAGTGAGATGTCAAACCAATCAAAACTTGGCAGAGCTACCATCAGAATTCCGGACGTGGTTGACTTCTCTATGTCAAATGTAGTAGGGATAGAAGTAATATTCTGGCTTACTTTACACATATAAATGTATGAATTTTGCATGAAAAAGCTAAAGGTTTGGTGGTAGTACAGTGCAGTACTTACTGAAATGTACACTCTACTGCCAGTTAGATTCTGACTAGTACTTTCAAACAAGCAATTTGCTTTCAAAGTAATGCTGTAATTAAAACTACTGCTAGTGGGCATCTGGAACACGATGGGACTGCTTCTCCAATTATAACAGAGATGTAAAGAAGTAATTGAATAGAGATTCTGTTCATCTGCAGCTATCGCTACAATACGGACCACGTGAATTATACATTGGGGGTACATTGTGTGGTTGTCCAGGGAAAGTGAGAGTGTAGCTCAATCCTGACATTTAACTGACATACATAAGCATCTTCTGCCTTGCTTCCCATTCTAGCCAGATTTTTGCTACAGCCCTTATGGTGATAGCAGTAGCTATAGAGCCACAAAATAAGCAGTACTCCTCCTGGGTGATGAGGGTAGGGAAGCAAGGCAGAGTGCCACCTCTGCAAAGTGGTTCTAACTGGTACAAAGTAGGTGAGAAAGTAACAACTTAAAGTTGTATTATATTCTTAATGTTTTTCTTCTGTTTCTGTTCCTCTACTTTAAATTTACACAAACTGACTCTAAACCTTGCAATATATTCTCCTACTCACCAGCTGTCACCCAGATTTACCCTGCCCATACCTCACCACTAACTTGGTCCAATGCTTTCTCCAGAAGTCACAGAGGACATAGCTCTTGTGTCAGTGTCTATCACCCTTTCTATTGCCACATCTGAGGACCCCTCACAGCACCAGAGCAATGTTATGTTTTACCCTAATCTACTTCACATCACCAGATGGATTTAGGAAACTGAAGACAAGCTTCTATGGTGTGCCAAAAAGGAAGAGGTACAGTTTAAATGACTTAGTGAAATAGCAAAACCTTCTATTTCAATACTGAGAGAGAGAGACCAGACCTGATAATACAAGTCAGTACGGGGACATCAGGCAAAGCACAGTCACAACTGAGACAAGCATAAGCATGTCTAACACCAAGGCCAGGGATCCGTCTTCATAATAAAAATGTGTCCAAAAGCAGCATGATTGGGGCTGCCCTGGAAAGAAAGAAAAGCCATGAGCTATATTGACAGGGCACTACCAGCCCAGAACTAAGTTTTCCAGCTTTTATAATTCTTTAGGTCTGGTTTGCCAAGCTACAAAACCTAGCACCAGAGTGTGAAACTGCCATACAGTTTTTTCAATTCCAAAGACAACTGCTTACCCTATGGAAGAGTATTTACTAAGTTTTACAGTGAAGAGTTTGTTACTACCATCCCTAGTTTTAGCAGTATGTCTCTCAAATCTCTTCAGATTACATAACGGAACTACAACATAGAATCCTACTCAGATTGGTTTCTTATATTAAAAATTCTAAGCAGTTTAATGGCAACTTCTAATAGTTTAGCAAATTTCAACCTTTCTCACATGGTTTCTTCACATCTCTTTTGCAATTAATCCATTTACCAAAATATACAGCTTTTGGCTTTGTTACATCAACTACACATTTATCCTTCATCTACTTACAAAAAAATAAAACTATCCTTGCATCTCTTTCATCACTCTCCTCTCATTCAGTAACCCATCACTAACTATATCTTCTTAGTTTCTTTAGCCTAAAAGGGTTGTATTTATCACAGAGTGTCGTGAGTCCTGGTTTTAAATTATCAAGAGTCCAATTACTGACTGGAATGAGGATTCTTCTTTCCAATTAAAGTGACTGATTTAATGTAAAACCTTGCAACATTTCACTTTTTAATTAGGTATATCATTCTTAAGTACAAAGAGGTTCACCCTCTTTTTATTTTCTACCCAGAGAATGAAATACAGTGAAAATTAAACATACACCAATATAGTGCCAGACCTAGTAACAGTTTCAGCATACCTTTGCAACTACTAATACATCAGTATATGATGTCTTTTATTCCTGTTTCATTCCAAACACTTACTTGAAAGTCAGGAATAGGCTTAAGCATTTTACCTCCAAACATCGCTGGGTGCATCAAAAAATATTATGCCAGTTAGCAGTTGGAAAGAAAAAAATGGGACTCATTTCAACAGAAACAGGAAAACATATAAAAATATAGAGCATCAGCTGACACAAGAGCAGGACTCCCCACACTGCTGTCTATATTAATCATTTCTCTCCACTAGAATTACTAGTTAAATAAGGATGTGGCAATACAAACTTCTAATTCTTATTTAATTCTTGCTTGGCTTGCAGATGGTAACTACCATAGGAAGTTCTTACTGTAGACAACTGACAGGAATCTCTGGGACATGGAATCTCTGGGACATGGTACCTTCCTGAAGGACAGTTGGCCCCTCACTGCACAGAGCAGAAACAGAGGGAGCATGCAGCTTTCTCTTTTTAGGCCAGATCTGAGAAAGACACTTGGATACTCTGGGCTAGAGTATCAACAGGGCAGGGACTTTTATACTACAGGGGAGAATGCTGGAACATGCTTTTGTGAAATCAAACACCAAGAGCTAGGAGATAGGGATGATTCACTAGAATAGGAATGGAAGAACAGTTCATTGAAAATAACTCATCTTACAATTCCCTCTCTACATGGGCCAACTCAGGTGAGACCAGTATTTTCTTTAACGTCTTTTAATATCTTGGGAGTATTCATATCACACCTAAAGAGCCCTACTTCCAAAAAATGAAATTACTGACCCAGCTTCTAAGTGCTGATGAGAAAAAAAGACCAAGAGTCTCAGCAACTTGTTGAAATTCCTCCTACCGATCTGATATGGGGAATCAGGATTTCGCTGTCCATGAGGGCTCAAAACCCAAAACACAAACAGCTTGGAAGGGTAGAACTGCAGGGATGAGTCTGAAACAAACCTCAAGTAAATAACTCATTCAGCACATGCTTCTGTATTCTCAGTATTCCTGTATGCCCCTCACTTGATATTCAGTTAACCATTGTCTGCTTAGTGCAGTCTTCACTCTATATTTTAATTCTACATGATTTTTGCCTTACTGGGTTAAAAACAATTGACAAGATGCAAGGCACAATTCAGAAGCATCAAGAAGTTACTTGTTGGGCTTGTGAAGCAACAGCACCAGTCAGTGCAAGCTTTGTTGTAAACACACACAAAAGCATGCTTGCTAAGGGGAATGCAATCATAAAATAGAAAGGTTGGCTAGTTTTTGGAAAGAGATAAGCCAGAGTTACTGTTGAAAGCAAGTACACAAAATTCGTAAGAATTTTATCAAGTTAAAAAGCTTAATACGGAATCTAAATTAGATATTCATAATTGGCAGGGCAAAAAGAATTCTTTAAGCATTCATAATAATACTTTTGTTTCTATGGGTCCTATAGGAAAGACTCTGCTTGGAAAGAAATAAAAAATACATGAGGGAAGCTTGCTTTTTAGGGAAAAGGAGTATACCAGAATCTAAAATTCTAACACACATTATTCTTGACTTTCATTGTGAAAGTGACAAAATCAAAAAATTTCAAACACACTGGTACTTCACATCATGACATGATTAGATTTTATTTTTTTCACATCATTTACTCCGAGTTACACTAAGTTGACAAAAATCTCAAAACAGTAGTCTTAAAATGATAACTTTTCAGATAGGAATGTAACTCAAGCAAAGCACATTCCCCTGACTTGCTGTGAGGTTCCATCAACAAAGGGACAGTACATCACTATCATTAATAAACTGTTACCACTGTACTGACATTACATAAAAATTAAAAAAAAAAAAATCCCCATTGTGTGCCAAAGAGTTTAGTCTGAAACCAGCTGTAGTAACGCTAAACACTCTGATAGTAGCAGATAGCTTGTACACAAGTTATAATAGGAGATTAGGGTCAATATATGGGCATTGGCAATGAAGTCACAAGCTGAGACAAAAAAGTAACTTAAGCGTTCTATAACAGAAGATCTTCTGAAGAACTTTGCATAACCACAAAATAACCTTTATTGCCAACAGTATCAAAGTCTGCAAAAAGCTAGGACCAAGTGAGAAAGTGGGACCAAAAGTGTGCCGTCACGAAAAGGCAGAGAAGTCAAGACTATTATTTATTCCAGTTGGACAAAGTTCCACATATAAAAGGCTACAGAACTGAAAGAATGAAAAGGTAGAAAAAATACTGGAGCAAGTAGAGAGGGAAAACACTTAAGAAACACCAAACAAAGACATCTGCTGCACTTTGGGCTCCAAGTCAGTGCAGAGAAAGTCACAGGCCCATTGAGTGGAATACAGCAATCCAGTCTGGCACAAGGTTAACAAAAACAAAATTTTTGCAGCAGCAAATATGCATGCTCCAAAATAAGAATATAACATTAATAATCTAGCAGTTTAATATACCAAATGCATAGAGAAATAAAAAACATCTTAGAAATTGATTTAATCAGACTCATGAATCTTAGCTTAAAACTAAAAAATGTTAACAGGAAGAAAGGCCCAGTCCTGCAGACTTTAACCACAGTTACTTGCAATGGTTATGATAGTATTAATATTATACTATAGTATAGTATAGATAGTTAATTCTAGCATTGAAGCAGTAGTTTGAAGGCAGGATCCTCAGGTTACAAATGCTGATGTTAACTCCTAACTAACTGGCTGTATACTGCTGGAATATACCTCACCAACCAACTAGATGTCCTTAGAGACTGTGTTAATTTAGCTTCATTATGCAGTCACAGAGTATTTGTAAAGCATTACAGAGAGCTTATGACAAATTTTGCTTCCTGGAGTTTACTAAAAAGAAGGAATTGTTGAAATCACTTGTGGCTAGAAGCAAGAAACAGACTCAGAACAATAGCATCTTACAATGCTATTCATGTTTTAACTACACATTTACAAATTTTGGAACCAATCACGATCAGTCTGGGGATCCTCACCTTCAGCAAAGCCGAAGTTACCACATTATTGCAAGATTGGGCCTCAATTCCATTCAGTTAACTAAAATTGTTACAGGAACTAAAAGAAAATAAAATTTGTGCGCTACAGCTGTGCAGTACTACAGTACTGTTAAAACTCTTTAGCTTTTATAGATGTGCAGCATGGCTCTAACCCATGGGCATTTATGACTGATGCATCTGCATGAAGCTTCTCATGAATGTTGCAAGCTTCTGAACATCTTCTACAGTCACCGCATTATATAAAGAGGCACGGATTCCTCCCACAGATCTGAATTGAAAATAGGAGAGGAGAAAAAAAAAGAACCAGAAAACTTTTGTATATTCTAAAAAAGACATTAGCAGCAGTCACAGACATTTAACTCTATTCCTACTCTAAAAGGATAAAATTCACATTTATGTGTACAAGAAGCAATATCTAATTCTTCAAGGCAGCCTTGCAATCTAGAGAAGCTTAGTATTTATTAGTTATTTACAGCTCCAAAGCTGCAGCCCTACGACATCAAAAAACTAATCCCACAAACACTACTAAACATGGGAAACAACTCCTGCAACCAGGCGGACAAGCCACCTGAGAGGCTTTATACACTGATACAATCTGACCTCAAAAGACATCTTTGTTGGGATCTGCACAGATAGAGATTTGCAGAAGAAAGCAGAATTAAGGATAAAGCTCTCTGAAGCCCACCACTCCACCCAAGCAGTAGTTGAGCCACCAGCAATCTCTGATTACAATCTCTAGACTGCTAGTCTCAGGCGTTGCCAAACCAGTATGAGGAACAGCTTATGTGTGAGAAAGGCTGGTAAGTCAATGCACAATGCCTGATGCTGTACCACTGTAGTGATAGTTTATTCTGCACAGGACAGAGATTCACTTCACTAATACTTACCGATGTCCTTTCAGAGATATCATGTTAAGTTCCACAGCCTTCTCAAGAAATTTCTTTTCCAGGGCTTCATCGCCCTTGACACTGCCAATGCGGAAAGGGACATTCATTCTGCTTCGGTTCTTTCTCTCCACTGGACATCTAGAAAGGTTGCAGAACGTAATGCTTAACCCACATTGTGCTAGATTTATATTTTCAGCTATATGCAGTTTTACAAAGTGAATAATCACACCTGTTTAGAACCACAAGGCAATCCTTCATAACTGAAATTGTCATTACTTTCTGTGAAGGAAAAGAATTTCCCTTTTTAAATCAAGTGTAATAACGGAAGTGGTAAAGCAGAAGGCTTATTAACCCTTCCTGACATACT
Source organism: Orthonyx spaldingii (assembly GCA_013397795.1). NCBI lineage: Eukaryota > Metazoa > Chordata > Aves > Passeriformes > Orthonychidae > Orthonyx > Orthonyx spaldingii. The sequence continues at coordinate 183,593 of VZTJ01003429.1, forward strand.
CAAAATTGTGCCAGAGAAACAGACAAGAGACTTGTATACAGACCAAATTAAGGAGAGATTTGTATACAGACCGAAAAAAATAAGAAAAATAAAGAAAACAGTAACTTAGGGTAGGTAAGGTAATTACAGGGAATTTTGACTAAGTCTAAAGCAGTTTCTTCTCTTTATCTTCAAAGACTCACACTTCTCAACTTGTCGGAAGTGTTACCAGAACTACACTCAGCTAAACAGAACTAAAGGAAGTACAAGAACACAGCGTAAGAAAATTTTCATGGACATTAGAAACTTCAGTTAGTGATTTCAGTCCATTTTCTAAATTAGTATTACTCAGAATCATGTAGTAGAAAAGAGGTATCTCTAGAACAAATCCTGCATTGCATACATGGCTACAACATTACATGAGATGTATCACAGCTCCTTAATATCTTAAAATTCCATTTAACCTGAAGTGGAAAATTCAAGATACGTGTAATTTCTCTTGAACTATTTTGTGAAGATAAGAAATGATGGGGGAGGAACAGAAGATTTAAATATCTTTTTTAGTGTTTCTACTTATAAAGGAGATATGAAGCCTTCAGATTTACTTTTTCCTAAGGTTGTGATGTAGATTCTTGCAGGCATTCAATACAAATAAGTTTTCATAAACTGTATGTGAATTTAATACCTATTATTATACTATTTGGAAAAGAATGGGTATTATTCTTTTTAGTTCCTCTCTTGTTCCTTTGCCCAGGTGTCTCCATGATGAAAACAAAAAAAGATCAGAACATCTGCCTATGTAAATTTTCTACTTCAAGTTCAACCAGAAAAAATAATGTTCAAAAAGGCCTCTGCTTCCAAGCACTCCCATATCTGAATAACTGCAGCCATGTTTTTAGAATATCCAGTTGCTACTAGGCAATCTGATGTAACTCAGTTAGTGCACAGACGCTGGAAAACAAACTGCAAATGGCACAGAGCACTCTGTGGAAGAACGACTCCATTTGCTAAATGGCTTGTCACGTGGCTTACTCAGGGAAGCATGCCACAGATTAAGCGCCACGTTACAGCTGGGAAGGCAGATTCAAATTAAGTCTTCCTTTTAGTTATAGATACAATTAAAAAATTCACAGTCTTAACTGTATTGCTTCGGAAGCTGCATACAGCTCAGTTAGTGAAGCTTGTTCTACTTTCCCAACTGACTATTTACCATCCTATTTGCATTGCATTTCCCACTCACTGACTTACAGACCAACTTGCCAGATACAGATTTCAGTTTGTCACAAAATGTTGTTTTCAAGGCTTCATTTGCTATCTGACGTTTATGAACATCCCCCAGGATTTCCCTGGAGCAGGATCACAATCCTGATCATGGTGATGCTAAAGGCAAAGCTATTCTCATTAACTAAACGGATAAGCAGAATGTATTAAATATTATGATAAAACTTTATCCCTGCCAATTATGATTGCAGACAGCTTTAATTTAAAATCCAAATTTAATTTGCCCTATCCTAACTTTGACATTAAAGTAAATGAGATCCCCACACTGTTGCTTTTACGCTGAAGGTGAAGGAAAATATTTTGCAGTTTCATGGTCAATTACTAGTTTAAGCTTGGCAAATATTAAAAATATTACAGTATTAGCTTTTAACTATACATAGGTCCTATGAGTTCAAAAATACCTTGCAACTCTGTGTAAAAGTCAGAAGGTTAAATCTGCTTTGGAAAGCCGTCAAAAATAACTGAAGAAAATAAACTGTGCATGAAGTACATAAAGAAAATGTATTCCATTTTGATGTCGATCTTCCTATTTTATTTCAGAAAGTGTTTCAAATCTTAGCATAATTAGCTAATAAAAATGCTCAGCTTGGCAGAGAAAAAGCAGAGTCTTTGACTCCTGGAAGGTGGTAGGGAGAATACAATGCAAAGTGGTCTCTACAATTTCTTATGGGCAATTTTCTCTGTTTTGGCCTATATTTCCCCAAGAGATTCAGTAAGTATACAAACCAGAATCTGCATATCTGTTTTTTGTATACTCTTTTCCTAGGTTCCTGTTTAATTGAGTTTAGAATATGTTTTTAGTAGGCTTCAGTACTGATCCATACAAGGTAAGCTGAAATAACTTCCTACTGGAATGAGACTTATCCTTGGACAGATACCAAGTGAATGGTTTGCAGAAATAGTATCTATAGGAGTCCTCAAAAGAGGTGACTTCAAAAATACACTGCAATTAAACTCTTGAAAGTTATGAATGTTTGGTTATGTAGGAAATATTGAAGCCACAGGGAAAAGCATAGCAACTTACGCATAAAATCCATTAGATTTGTCTATAATATCATAAATCATCCGTGATTTGATTAAACTAAGTTTATCCATAGCTGCAGCTCCACCATTATTCTTTATCCATTCCAGTACCAATCCCATGATATAAATACTGCAAAATGAAAGAACATTTTTCAGTGAAATTATTCAAACAGGAAAAACGTAAGTCTTGTCTAATAGTTCACAAAATGTTTCAGTAACAAAATGCCATGTTTGATTTAAGGGCACTTAAGATTAATAAACCAAAACTTAGACTATTTTACAAGTTATAACAAGTCTAAACAGACAATGTTTTCTGGACACAGATGAAATATCCTGAAATTCAAATGCCACACATAGCTGTTGGACCCAGCTTAATTCTTTGTACCACAGAAGGACATGTCCTGCAGGCTTCCTGCAGGGCTTCCAAAGACATTCCCAGATATGCTGCATGGACTGCCAATTCACTGCCTACACAACTGCCTGTCAAGTCCTGCCTAGACGGACTACAAAACTGCCTAGAAGGAGCCAGATTTAGCAAAAAAGTTAATAGCATTTACCCTGTGCAGCTGCTCTAGCAAAAATACTGGAGTAAATCCCAAATACATGTACATTAATATGCCAGAAATTTATCCGTATTTTCACAAATGTTAAAAATAAGAACTCTAATCCCATTTCTGTCTACAAAGACCCTTTGCCCACATGAACAGTGAGCCCTGGCAAAACAAATAATGATGTATCACACTTAATTATTCGTTACCAGTCAAGTTCTTAGAGATCTGGAAGCCCACTGGCATCACATGGCTTGGGACCAAGAATTTCAATGCTAGTTACTAAGTGCAACATAAAAAAATCCTTGAGGCCTTTTGCCTTTGTGCTTTTGCTACAACACTCAGCTTGTTCAAGTTCAGACATTTCCCACGACTACAAAAATTTACATAAAAACCTGCTCACAAGTTTTTATGGCCTATTTCCAACAAGTTCATTCTTATGAATCCCTTCATTATTGATTCCAAGGGAGTGCTCAGAGAACATTACCCTACAAGTTTCCCTAACACATATCTAAGCAGGAGGCTGTTTTAGATTTTGCTACTTTTTATTTCTAAGGGGATGCCAATATCAAATCTTTGAAGACTTCAGAAAGGCTGCAGAATAACCAAGGTTACAGATTGCCATTTACAGGAAGTGCCTTACAGCTCTGAGAGCACAATCTTGCCACATTTATGACAGGACACAATCAACAACTCCAGTGTAAAGAATTTAAGTGAAGTATAGACTATGCCCTTGGCAAATATACAGGGCTGCATTCACCTCTTGCCCTCACTTCCTTGAGCAAAGCTTTGTGGACAAGTGACCTCTTACAAGTCAGCCTTAGAGTAATTCACAAAACCCAGACAGCTGAAATCTTTTGTCCTTCTTTTATGTCAATCAAAATAATGTTTCTGGAACAATTTTAAGTGCAAAATGCATTTCAGAGCTTGGAAATGAGATTCTTATAGCAAATTCATTGTTAATTTTAGCTAAATAGATTAGGGTCAAAGAGTCAACTATGTACTGCCATGAGGTTAAAGCCATTAGCAACACCTTAATTTAATTAAACATCCTGCTGAAGTAGCTTTTGCAAATTCAGTTAATATTTCCTGCCTGTTTGCCAGCAAACCATTAACAAGTGCAAGGAAAAGAGTACAGAAAGAGAGAACTAAGAAGCTTTGCCAGTTCTTAAACTGGAACAGGCAGTTAGAGCCAAGCCAAACAGATGTGCATCCTGCCAACATTTCAGTCTGTTACATTCTGGATTCTGGAGAGTACTCCAGTGTGAGTCTGTAGCATGAAGTGAAATCTGGCAAGCCAGTGCTGAGAAAGGAGAGAGACTGTTGGTTCAAGGTTATTTTCAGTCCCCTTAACGTCCCACTACTCTGTTAAGCCTACTGACAGATACTGAGTTACAGCTAAAGCAATACTTTCTTTTCCGAAGTTCTTTGCAGTGGCTAAAATAAGGCTGCAGAATTTGATTTGTTTTGCTTTTCAAATCAGAGGAATAACACTATGTCCAAGTACTGAGATTAAGTAGAACTTCAGTTTTTCATATGGAAATAGCTTTGTACTTGGAAAACATGAATGGCTGGATTTAAAACCTGGCATATTCAAGTATCCAGTGTCCAAAAACAGTTATGTGTGACTTGGCAGTGAGGCAAATAATTGATCATGAAATAGAGGTTTCATTAAGCACTGGAGAATAAAGACATACATACTGCCTATGTTACAAAACTACATTAAGCAGATCACAATCTGGAAATATTGTATAGTTAATTCCTGCTGGGTGTACCCAGCCAACAGGGCAGACAGGCTGTCAGTAAGAATACATCATTACAGCACTACATACTGTACAGTATGCACACAACTTGGGGAAACGAGTTCCGCACTGTAAAATCTGGCATAAACAAATGTTCACAAGATTTACTGTTCTGTTGCTAAAGATAGCTACTCCTATGTCATTGCAATAGTACACTCTGCAGTGACAATCAGCAGATTCAGAGATACTCAAATTCAGTAAAATTTGATGTGATACTAATTATAATGATGGAATTAAGTTACAGGGTTTATATACAGGAACCACTGAACTTTATGCCCATACAGTGCATTTAATATCTGTCAGAGACCATTAGGCAACCTAACTTTGCAATTTTGGAACATACAAACAAGCTCTAAGAGCTGAGACTAAACATCAATATAAAATTACACTACCAAATTATCTGAATGAAAAGGAAATCTTTCTTTTCAAACTAATTTTAAAAGCTCTGGGGGAAAAAGTGACACCTGGATTGAAGATCTCTTTTTTAAATAATCATTTCAGAGGACACTGGTATAAAAATTCTTCAGGTTAAGAATGGGTAGATTCTACTGGCTTAACATCTAAACACTCTAGTAGCAAAGCACCATTTCACTAGTTATCGGAAGCTGGGAGACAGCGATTTTTAAAAAGCAAGCTGTAGTCTGATCTTCTTGCATGACGAAATTATCACAGGTACATGGAAATTTTATTACTTCGATTGCTTGCAATGATTATAAAGCTAGATCAATTTTTATCTTTGGATGCCAAATCAAACACTGAGATGGCAGTCAAAGAACTATGCAAAACTGTACTAGAGAATAAAGCTAAGCAACTACTAAAATGCCTTTTAACAAATTCTTCTACAGTTTCATTTCAAAACTAACAGTAGTGAAAGATGTAGCAAGAACTATAAATATTTTCGAAGTTTAAAAAAATACATATTCTTGTAATATACTATTTAAAACTTTAATAACAATAATATTTACTATTTTCCAGTAAAGAAAGAAAGTGGGGATCTGGAGGTTCAAATGCTGAGAACAATGTCATGAAGAAATTAAATCAAACCGTATTTAGTGATCAAGAAGCAATTCTAAGTGCCAAATTACTTCCATGCAATGAGAGAAGCCTCACCACTGAATTGACTAGAGCTGTGCTCATGTAAACCACAAGTGCATCCTGAAACTTCTACAATGGAGTTATGATATATACTATTTACTCTGAAAAAGACTACATCCTTTATGGCTGAGTTGCACTAGGCAATGCAAAGCCTACTGCAGTCACAGGGCTGGACACTTCCCATGTTATCACAGGAATCACGTTACACACTCCAACGTATCAGTGACTTGAGGGCAAATACACAGCTTTGGAAGCTTTTCTAGCTAAGAGCAGCAGATGGCAGTGCAGCAGCCTTCTGAACAAGAGACATCGTATAGCAGGGTGAGTTACCTGTAGCATGGTGGAGTGTTATACAAAGAGCTATTTGCTGCCTGCGTTTTGTAATCCAGTACAACAGGGCATTCCTTCAGTGCAAATCCCAGCAAGTCCTCACGTACTATTACAACAGTAACTCCAGCACAGCCAACATTCTTCTGAGCACCAGCGAAAATCACACCAAACTTTAAAAGGAAGAAGAAAAGAACTTGGTACATGTACTCACTTGTAAATCTTGTAACTCAGTAATACCCCAGGTATAGCAGTCAGCCGAATGGAAATGGAATGTGTTGAAAATTAGCAAGTTGTTGGTCAAAAGAAGAGTTAGGAGAAGTTCTGATTTCAAAGTGTACTTATAGCTACTCAGCTGAGAAAGATAATCACAACAAATTTCACAACAGTATGCTAAATGTTTACTTAGTAGCTGCAAATAATTCTCAGGGCAGCCTGTTCCAATTTCACACTACTCCAAGCAAATTTACTAAAAACAAATTCCTACACAGTTCACAGTATTTTCAACCCATCTGGTATTTCAGAACAATCATCACAGAATCCACGTGTTCAAAGAGGCAGATCAGGAAAGGCCAAGTTGAATGCATTAACTCCTTCTTGCTACACACAGGTAAAAAAGGTCAAACGTGCTATGCCACTAGTTAGTAACACTTCTACTTGGAGTATACTTTACAAACATAGTAACTGCCGATGTTCTGCCTCTGCCTTATCTATGAAACAGACACGACAATCGTTGAGGCAGAGGAAGCCTTAGGAGCTTTAAAGAGGTTACAGATTTTTCATGTAAGAGGCAGGATTAAAAAAATTGATTCACAGTACCCTGCTGCAGCCGTACACTATCTACAGACTAAATATGATTTACAATGTATTTATTTTAGCTGTTATTTTCTTTCGGCAGGTCTTTTCTTCATCAGTGAAGATCACACAGTGGCTAAATAACCTTGGGCAGCTATTAACATGAACAATTTCAACATAGTTAAGTATGTTTTTATGAGAAAAAGGAACGGAAAACAAATAGACATTGAAATCTCAAACCTGAAATTTCAACACTTCTATCCATCATCAGACATTCAGTTAACAAAACGTGAGTTCCTTAATTTCATTGCTCAGCATATCTAGCCACCTAGACATTTAAAAGTGCTTAATTATATGCATTAAAGTTTGCAAATGCTTTGCATAGTTACTGTGTCCAGTTCTTTACCTTGGAAACATCCACAGGCTTGGACAGAAAGTTTGATGACATATCACAAACCAAGACTGCTCCTTTGACATCAGGTACAAAGTCAAACTCCACACCATGAACAGTTTCATTAGCACAATAATACACATAAGATGCATCTGGACTAAGAATCCAAGTGCTTGGGTCAGGAATGCCTGAGAGAAAAAAAAAGAAACCCAGAAGTCAGTGGAGACAAGTCATTTTCTTGGCATGCAATTTTACCTGAACATGAAACTTAAGTGCAAACCAAGAACAATTTTGACATATATTAATCATGTTGTTACCAGGAGGATAATATATCTACAAAGCTGTTACATCAGTGCATTCCCAAAATTCTATGGTGAGGCATCATTAACTTTGCAAAACTTTTTGATTTTCACCCCTTATTCCTCAAAAGATTTTCATCAGATTTGCAATTCCAGACTACATACTACTGCCCTAGGGATCCAAAACAGCATTTCAAAGGAATTCAGACACTGGGTCCAAGAATCTTCCTGCTGCCTTAGGAACCACTGAAACATCGAAATTCTCTCTGGCAAAGTTCTCTAAAGCTCTGTTTCTGTGCAATCCCAGAAGCATTTAAGTCTTGCTCAAGCTGAGCAAACACAAGGTTACCTACCTTCCTCCCTTTTTAAGCTTTGCAACTGATTTACAAAACTGCATACTGATTTACAAAACCTCTATCAACAGGCAATATACAGGCATGTCCTGACAGCACAGAACAGGTTTGGCATAGAACAAATAGTTGCTCTTCCTTTCTTTTCTCCTCCAGGACCTGATGGGAGGTGGTGGTAGGCGGGAGATGGTTCTATTGCCTCCATCATTATTTACTGCCTCTCCTCCTTAGCTACAGCTACGAAATGGTGAATTACACTCCCCCAGACTGGAAAGTCGTAGGTTCAATTCCTTCCCATGCCTCAGAGAATATAAATCTATTTTCCAAGTTAGTGCCTTAATCACCAGTAAATATACTAACTTATATGGGGATATTCTTTGTCTTTCTTGTTGCCACTCTTTTTAATTTAGGTGTTGTAATTCAGACCAGAGGGAAGAAAAGTGAGCAAAACTAGCAGGAATAGAAACTAGATGTGATGTATTCCTGCTCCAAGGATTATGTATATTCAGTGAAACACTGTTGGGAAAGATAAGAATTTAGGAATCCTTAAAAGCAGGTAACAGAATTCAGGTCTCCCATATCCTGGGTCAAGAAAGTTGAAATCTCAGACCACTTTTAATTTTTAGAGCAATCTCATTACCAAGTGTACATGAAATTGAAATACCTCACAATATCCCTATGAACAGCTTAAAAACTCAGTTAAATATTAAAAAAACTGAGAGAACCCAGACCGTTTCCCTACTTAGACACTGGCTCCTTGCCACTTATTTTCTGGGATCTGCTCAGCCCCATTTAATAATTTTTTTCTGGTGGGGACTGTTAAGCCATTTAACAAATCTCCCAGTGATGAACAAGGAGAGATGCTGCAGACAATCTTTTGAGTGCTGGGCAGTCAACTCTAGTTAACATTCAACAGCCCAATAGCTAGGTTGGATCCATTTTTGTATCAAGTCAAAAAGTGTTCACATGGATAGATGCAATCATCAACTTACTTGTATAGGTTCCTAGTTTGGGATGAACGATATTCACTTTGGCATACTTCTCTGCTTCTTTAGCTGCTTTTGCCGACCAGCCTCCAGTAACCACATAATCTGCCTGTCTTGCCTCCTTTAAACCAATAAGGTTAAGTGGGACTGCACTGAACTGAGCAGATCCACCTCCTTGAAGAAAAATAACTTTGTAGTTGTCTGGTATATTTCTGCATAAAAAAAATAACCATTTATATTTTTCCCAGGTGACACAGGATGCATACGACTTCACATTATGCATTTAACGTTGACTGAGGAAGAACACTGTCATTTTACAAGACTCTTTGCCTAGATCTTAGATCAAGTCCCATTAACTTACCTCAGCACTCGTTCTTGAGAAACAAATATTTAAGAGTAAATGCTATAAATTTTAGAGATAAAAATTTGCTGAAAAAAAGCCTTCCCTCCCCAACCCTGGCATTGCATTAAACAAACTCACCCCTTAGTCGCTGTACACACAAACTTGAAAGATATTCCATTACAATTAATGCTGACTTTTATCTATTGCTAGCTTCATGACTTGTCTGTCAGGCTAACATCACACCAAAGTTCTTACAGTAGCACTCAGCTTTGAAAGTGCAACAGTGCAGTAAAGTATACATGCAGAGCAAGTGCAATAGAGTTGCTCATACAATCACAAAAATTACATATTTAAATTATTCATTAAAATCCCTTTGTCAATGATGCTGGCTGTGACTGAGGATCAAGTGTTTGTGTTAAATGACCAACATTATTAACTACTATCAGAACAGTAATTCTAATCCATTATGTATTTATTTCAAATTTTATAAAATATGTCATTCTACAAATAGGAAAAGGGCTCTTCATCAGTGATTCTAACACTGATCCACAGAACTTTATTAATAAAATAGGACTTATGAGCAATGTGTAGATCACATTTATACCACTAGAGAACTGATTGTTATTGTTTGCACTTATTTCTTTTAGTTCATGTCCTTCATGAATTCTATAAAGGTGACAAAAATCAAAATTTCAAAACAAACTCAGCTAGACATATAAGAAACATCTAAACCTAATAAGAACCCTTTGTCACATTCAAAAATATAAGCATCAAACAGAAGATCAGTGTCCTCCCCAAGGTTATTAGTCTGCAATACAGAATACCCACACATGAAAAACACCACCAAACAGATGCTTTCAAGGAAAGATCCCCACATTAGACATTACTGATGGAACTAGCACAAGCATAAAATAAAAATAAGCAGAAAGTAATTGACTTACAGCAATTCACGCATGAGATTTTCAGTTGTATTTAAAATTTTTGTGAAATCTGAGGAACGATGGCTCATTTCTTCGGTCGAATAGAGAGAAGACATAACATGAAACAAGATGGTAATACATTAATTGGATTTTAAAATTGTGTTAAGCTTTAAACCCTTTACACTACCGACCCAAAATGCCTGAAGGTTGTCATTCTCAGTTCCTGCTCCTCTTTAAGTACATAAATGCTCCTAAATACCCACAGAAGACTTATACCTGCAGCCTTTTCCAGATACAGGCAAATCCTGTTCATTGACATTTGGTACCCATATGACTTTATTATCGTCAGGAACGATCACATTTGCAGAGGAAAAAAATACTCTCTAGAAAGGTTTAATTTTTCCTCACGCTAAGAACCTTCTCTGCCGTAATGCTGTAAAAAACATATAATAAAGTACAGGAGTTTGTTTTGTTCTCTTATCTTTAGCAAGGTTTCCTCACACAGTAAAGCTAATTAAACATCAAGGACACTTACACAGTAATTGCTTTTAAACCCATAGGCTGTCTTCCATGTGTAAGTGTACAATTTAAACATTAATCTGAATTGTGTGGAAACAGCTGCACATTCTACTTTTAGCAACTAATAAGTTCCACAGACTAATAAAATGCTCACCATCTTGATGCATAAATCTTTTGTGCAACTGGGGCTGAAAAGCCAGTCAGCTACCCATATGGCCCAGAAGACACTTCCTCCTTATGGCAGGAGAGCACTGCCTTCCTAATGGGAAGGACACTATACATCTATATGGTATCTATACGCATCTATACAGACACACAGGTATTAGAAATGGAGCCAAAATACCAAGATCACAAAGTCTTATTAAACAATTCAGTTAAACAATGAAATATGTAGAATTTTTTAAGTCTTACCAAGAACACTTATACCAAGTCCTTTGTAGTCCACCAATTCTTTCTGTGCTTCTAATAATACCTAAAAAAAGAAAAAAATCCAGAAATAAATTAAGGGAATTTTCCACTATCTGAGTCTCTGATGCATCATGCCTATGCCAGTTGCTCCATACTGCAATAACCTGACACTTGTCAAGTGACATTAACAGAAGTATAGTCAGCAATACAACTTCGTTGTACCTAAAAGTTTAAGGCTTTTCTTAAGATGGCAAACTTAAAGCATATGCTTTCTGTGGAGACTGCATTTTAGGTTATTTTTTCAAATGTTACATTTCCAGATTTCTGAACAATTTCTAGGAGCTGAATGGAACTCTTAACCTTTACAGAACATCTAAGGTTTGTATACATACTCTTACTAAGCAAGGATCCTAAACACCCACTCCCACCATTCCACCCTGTATCCTTTCACTTGACTTGTGCAAATAGGACAACGAAAGTATTGAAGAAAACATAAAGAGAGATCAGCTTGTGGAATTGGATACCTTAAACTGAGCCAACATGACAATGACTGGTTTCACAGAATGAGGTTACACACTTTTTGAAGATTAGCCTTTATCTCATTGAGAATTAAGAAAGAAATTAAGCAAAATTTTGAGGCAACCAAAAAAATCAAGTCACTAAAAGTCCCAGCCAAGTAGTGCTTCAGCCATCCATTTTTTTCCTGCCTTCTCCCACAGCTCTTGAGTATCAACAAAGTAGAATGAGATTCTAACCACTGGATCTGCAGCTTCTGATTTTGGTAAATTCTTGTCTGACAGCCAGAACACTCTTGGCTGCTCCTAAAGGAAGCAGGAGAAGACGGAGCCCCAGCAGAACAGCCACCAAAACAAAGGCTGGATAAATGCACCCTAGGATCTGACAAGAAACTGCACACTGAACAATTTCAGGAATAAGAAATCTACCTTGCTGACCGCGTATCTGCATGGCCTGCCAACTGTAACAGCTGGCCACCAAAAGGTCAACTAAAAGATTGTGAAGCTTTAAACCACCACATTTTACAAGCAAACTTATCCATACCCGAGAGGGAGGGAAAAAAACTACGGGAGAACACACAATTAGAGCAGTGCTTGCTAAACTGCTTGATAAAACCCTATTCTCTTAGTAATGTTCTTCATCTGAAAATCTGCACATGCCTGACAACAGGCATCTACAATACCCATCATAACCTAGGAATTGCTCCACTTCTAGCTTCACCGAGTCTGAGTGCTTTATAGGCAGCATCAGCCCACAACCAAGAGAAACTAACCAACAAGGTCATACAACACCCCACACAAGAGCACTGCATTTTCAAGGGGGGGACACAGATTGATAATATGGAGTTCAGCTGTGCCCCCCTGCACTCCTCAAACCTTAAATCCAGTTTTTAGCAGTCTCTGTCAGAGAGCTGGGTACTAAGGAAGTGCCTGTAAGAGCTCCTTTTGGAATCTAAGGTTCAACAAAGAACAACAAATTTCTTTGCAACCTTATCTACAAAGGTCATTTCCTCAAGAAAAGAGACGGGAAGGGAAAGAAACCCACACCAAAAAAACCAAGAAAGCTGCTCTGCAGCAAAGTTGTTTATCTAAAGAATTTTTTTAAATAAGTAACACATAAAATAATGAAGAATACTACAAAGGGAACTAAGAAAAGAACACAAATTTGTTTTCTTTTTTTTTTAAAAAATCCACAGTAGATAACCCTTAAACTGAAAGTCAGGTACGTACAGTTTGGCAGAAACCACCCCTCTCCATATGTAACTGGATAATCTATGGCTGCTGATGCAACTTTCCAGAGGATTGAGTGTACACCACATTCACTATAATTTCTCAAAAAAAGGCGTCTCAGGGAATTACTGTGCTACTGAGCAGCTGACAAATCTCACACTCCACACAGCTATCCTTGTGCACTTAAGTCCTACTTCCCATCCCAAAACTAACGATATAGCTGTTGGTGCCATATCATCCAGCAGGGGAAAAAAAGAACAAAAAACCCAAAAACCTAGAGCGTATTCCAAGAACCACACTCGAGCTCGCTTCCAAAAACCCGAGCTTAGCAGGGCAGTTCACTGGAGAACGGGAGAAGACACGGGGTTTCGGTGCTGTGTGGGCAAACTCTAGAGCTTCCCCAGCCCTGGCTTTGCAGCTGGAATCCCTCGGGGAGCCCAGGGGACGAGGAGACCCAGCCCCGCCGTGCCCCAGCCCGGCCCCTACTCACGGAGCGCGGCAGCTTCGCTGGCCCGGCGCCGAAATTCGCAACCTGCCGGCCCGCCTCCATCGCGGCAATGATGAAGGTATTAAAGCTGCTACTGCTACGGCTTCTGCTACAGTAGCACGGCCAACCCCGCCGCTATAAACCCGCGGTCGCCGGTGCCCGGCACCCTCCAGCCCTGTCCCGGCCGTCCATTGGAGCGCGGCCGCGGGGAGGGCGCTGTGAGGGGCGGGCGCCGTGAGGGACGGGCGGGGCCGGAGTGCGCCGGCCTGGCCGGTGCGCGGAGCTCCGGTGGGTGGGCGTGCGGGCAGACACAGCATAGACACACACATACGTAAGGTGAATGGATGTCCTGCTCTAACTTTCTGTCTGTGCTTTTCCCCACGCGGGTGCTGCAGCAGAGCTGGGACGCTTGTTCCAAAAGCGGTCTGCGTGAATGCGTGAGAAATTAAAAGTAGCGACCCACAGTTACAGTGAATTTTAGGAGATCCTTCATATTTCATATGAAATGACAAGAGGCAAGGGACAGAAACTGATGCACAGGAAATTCCACCTGAATATGAGAAAAAACTTAACTGTGCAAGTGACCGTGCACTAGTACACGGAGAGGTTGTGGAGTCTGCCATGCTGGAGACACTTAAGAACCATCCAGGTGCAATTCTGTCCCATGTATTCTAGTGTCCCTGATAAAGCTGTGAAGTTGCAGCTGATTGCCCACTGTATCCAACATGACCGTTTCTGTGATTCTGTGATTCATCTTGAAAGAGCTGGGTTTACAGTACCCAGATGTTCTCATATTTTGTGTGAAATACTTATCTTGTAGAGGAGGAGGATCTCTGCCTTCTCTAAGCCTGCCTGCATGGTGTGCAGCTTCCCCCAAAAGTCTGTTGCAGCTAAATTGCTATTTGAATTTCATCGGAAGAGAATAAAAACAGGAAAGCTGTGAAACTTGATCAGCTTCACATAATGGACAGCATAGCTTGGACCTGCCTTGAGGTTTGCAAAATCCTAGGCTAATATCCTTGAATACTAAAGCATTTCTTCCACAGATACCTTGGTTCACTGAAAATAGAGGTAGTACAACTGAACTGTTCTAATTGAGGGAAAGAGACTTTAGCTCATTCAAATTTTTCTGATTGTTTTAGGGAAAGACATTCTGCCCAAGTCTGTTTTCAGAAGTTATTTTAAAGGCAGTAGCAGTAAATCAATTTTGACAAAACAAACCATGAAGTATGACCAAAAACAGAAGGGCATCACAGAGTCCCATAATTTCCATGTATTTTGGACAAGATTCACAATTCTCATATGTAGCTGTATAAAGCACAGCTCTTGAACACATTAGATTGCCCAGTGTTTCCCATAATGCTGGCCCTACATTAGTCTCATGGGTGTTCACTACGCTTATTGTCAACATTAATCATCTGTATAGAAATCTGCATTTAAGAAATGAAAGCACTGATGTCCATTATTTTGTGAATACTGAGATGTATATAAAATACCATTTTTACTTACCAATTATTTCACTGAAGAAATACCAACTACTTGAATTTGTTCCTTTCAAAGCCAGGAGATACACGGAACCTGGAAAAAAGACTTTACAGACCATAGCCTGATCTGGTATTTAGTTAAAAGATTTTAAGATTAAGGAAGTTATTTTGTTTAACAAATTGTAAATAGAGACAGTGGTGTTAGAGCAAAGATAACTTGCATTTCAGTAATAGCTATAGCTTAAGAATAACTTACCAAATTTGCTTTCAGACACCAGAAACCTCCTCTGTTCTTAAGAGGTAATAGCAAACTCCACAGGCATCACAGGCTGGATACATTATCTTCAAAATACCAAGGTATTTTTTAAGAATGTCTCACACCACAACACCCAGAACAACTACACTACTTCTGGTTGTTAGAATTACTTATAATTGAATAGAAACCTCTACTGAAATGCTTAGTACAACACAGATGTGACTAAAATTTAATTATTTTTACTAGTGTCTCAGACAGAAATAAGACCAAAAGATACAGGCTTCTCATATGGGCTTTTTCCAGTATTAAATTCAAACCACCTACGTAGGCCCAGAGAGGCAACTTCAAACTCCAGTCTGCTAGGTAAATGGTATCCAAGGCAGTTAAGGGGTAGCAGAAGCAGTTAGAAATAGTGTAGGACGGGGATTCAGGTCAGGAAGCCTGGCCACTACTAGAGAAAGTGCTTCAACATCTGAGCAGGATCAATCTTGAATCCTAATTGTGTGGCACAAACCACAAGGGAAATTAAAACTTGAGAGTTAAAAACGTTAATTCAAATGCTGGCACAAAGAGCTAGAACACAAAAATAGAAACTAGGGAAGCTGGTGCTGGTATGAGCTCAGAACACCAGATGTTGGAGCTTTCAGATCACAGAAGTCCCATCCTGACCAGAAGGGTCAAAAACAGCAGCTCCCACGAGATCAGAGGACAACTGTGCTCTTGGAAGCCTTGTCACCCAGAAGCTTTAGAATATCCTCTTCATACTGTGCATTGATGGGATGTAAAATTGGTAGGAATGTATAAATCTGAAATTTTTGCTGCGGACAAGGGATTATTATGCTTTTGCAGATGGAAAGAATAATGAGAAATAGTATAGGTCACGTTACAGTTTGAGATTTCTCCTATTTAGTATTTTGCTAGCAGCAATTATGATTTAATGTTTTAATTACATCAAAACCCAGTAATTCCATCATGGAGTCATACTAATATTCATAGTCACCCAATATAAGCTTTCAAAACCCTGATTTCCAGGAATGCTACTGACATCTACCATTTGACAGAGAATTTGACCCTTCAAGTGCCACAAATTAATCCCTGCAAGATGAACATGGATTTGCATAATTAACACAAAGGCAGAGAGAGCTGTATTTACTATGATGCATAACTGGAAAAATAAGAGAGATTTTAAAAAGTGTAAATAAAGTTTCAGAGTTTTCTGTGAACTTTTATTAGGTTCATCGTGACTTCATGTTGTGCTGGACAGCAAAATCTTGATCAACTACTGCTGGAAAAGAATCAGCTCACTCAAGGAGAGCAAGTGTACAAGAGTTCTCTGTCTGGTACCACGGCTGACAAACTGACGTCATTATTACAAGACAAATAATGCTGACTACACAGCAACCTGGCAAGCGTTCTAGGAGGCAGCTGGGATGTCTGGTCCAGCAAACTAATGAGATGAGCAAATTTTGGTGCAACCTTACACATCAGTGGATCAAACAAGGGTTTGGGGTTATTTTGTTTTACAGAGACCGAAGTTCTGAACGAAGAGTAGCTCTTGGGAAGACTAAGTGAAAAAAAGAAAAAATTATTGAGTTCTATGAGTAAACAGTAACGTTCTCTTGGAAATAGCTGGCCTATTGATTTCAGGCTTTTATGTCAAACAAGAACACAGACAATTATGTAAAACATTAACTAATAGCAGGAGAATGTAACAGTTTATATTCAGACTCAGGATAGAAAATGGTTTCATAGTAATTTAAAATAAAAATATTTTCACGTTTTATTAGAATACTTAAATGTATATAGAAAAAATATGTCTATATGCGTAAAATATTTTTGTGCATTTTTAAATCATTAGAAAAAACCTTGAAACTTCTGATATATCCATGATAGCCTTAAAAAGCCTAGCAGATTCAATCCATTGTCTCTGCCAATTTCAAATCCAACTATATATAAAGTATGCACTACAGATTCTTACCGTAAGAGTGCAATACCACAGTACCAGTGACATAAAGAATCCTTCATGTTTCCAATTTACCAGGAAAAAAAAGGTCAAGTATTAACCCACTGAAAAAAAGTATGCCCATCTAAATTGCAAACCGCCTGGTCAAATTTGCTTTAAAGGATGATTTCTGATATATTTCGTACTCTAAACACAAATATTGAAAAGCAAGTATTTAACATGAAAGGTATTTAATATCACCTGCTTATGAGCATGTAATACATAAATTGTTCTAAGTTCTTCATGGTATTTTTAGGGACAAGTATCAGATTCCTAACTCCCAACCTCACAAAAAGAACACTTTTGAATTTATAATTTTATCCAGCATTTTTCAGTGATTAGCTTTAGAATTTTAGATTTTAAAAGGGGAATAGGTAGCCTTTTAATGTTGAATATACAGATTGCACGTAATTGTTCGGTCAAACCAAAATCACAACCAAAGAATGAAGAGTTAGACAGTTGGGAAAATACGTTAAAAATAACAGATTAATATATTACCTTCTAATATTCTGAAGTGACAAAGTCTGTACAAAGAACATACTTTCATTGTGCAATTACTTGTGCAATATTGCAATAGCTAAGGTAAACTTGTGCTATTTGCTCTGTAGAAAAATTCCATTTGAGGATTCATGAGCTTTTTCGTATTTGTCAAGCAACCGGAGTCAGGAATTTCTACAGATCTTATGTGTTCCAGAAATCACATAACAGATGACGGAGTAAAATATAGTTACAGGCTGTTTTTTCCCCCAGTTCAGCCTAAAAATCATCCTGCCTAGTTCCTGTATGTGGTAAGCATTTTGTAGTTCAGAAGCTGCAAATCAGCTGCCTGTGCACAAAGACAGGAACAAGATGCCAGGGGTAAATCCCAGTAGTTTTAAAAGAATGGTAATTCTCCTAGTTTTACATTCTCACATTTCTCTAGGTCCTGAGGGCAATCTGAGTTAGACTATAAATCCTCCAGATGTCCCTTCCAACATGTGCTATTCTACGATCTGCAGTCATAGCACTAATGATGGTAGTATTTAAAGATTTCTTATAAAGATGTTTCTGGGCTCATTTTTGACTCCAACTTCCACTAATTTTGGGAATGTCATACTCACACACTGTTATGCAGGAATTGATGTTTGCCCCAAAACAATTTTTGCACTCCCACTGGAATACACTGAAAGTAAACACTAGAAAAAAACCTGTACTCAAATTCATTTTATTAGCTCAAAGACCTGTGATAATGAATTCCACATGCCAAGAGTCCCTTATATGTAGTACAAACTTATGGGTACCATTTTAGGTGTATCACATGTTCTCAAAACTAAAACTCTAGGGACAAGGAATGCAAACATGAAACAGGAATACTAAGCAGCATGCAATGCTTTAAAAAGTCATAAAATCTACAAAACATTACAATAATTTCACTAATTATACTGAGACATCCAAAACCTATTATTAATCTTGTAAAGTGTAAAGAACAGTTCAAACGTTTTAGAACCATTTCAAATGCTTGTAACACTTTGTATACTTTCCTGTATTTCAGAGCCAGATCCTACAGTATTAGTTCCAGAGATAACATTTAGTGCCTGCAGTCTCCTTCTGTCTCCTCTCACTCCCTTGCCTGGAGTTGCTGTTTCACTTGTTATAGGGATGTATTTCTTAGAGGAAGAAGTTTTGCTTTTTTCACCAGAAATACCACTGGATATTCTGCTATCATCACTTTTGATTTGTACACTGGAATCAGCAAATGAATGCAGACTGGTAGCCAACTGCCTTGCTGAGTGATGTCCTTTTGCTTGTTCATTTTGTTTGACTCTCCTCTCAGGTAATACTGGAGTACTACTTCGAGGCTTATCCTCTTCATTTTTGTTAATTGTTTGAGCTTCATTTTCCTTCCATGAACCTGGCTGGTACTGCTGTCCAGCAGCCTGAAGTTCTGGTACTTCTCTAAGTGATGAAAAGGCATTACTCACAACCATCTGGGATTGAAACGTGCCAGGAAGAGAAACTTGGATGTCCTCAGCTCTGTTCTGAAACAAAAGATTCCAATGAAGAAACTAAGGCAACTAGAGAAAAAAAAAGCCAGTTTTGCAACTGCCATATATACAAGAGCCTGCAGAGCAAAATACAGTCTTTACCTAATACAGTTGAGATGCAGAGTTAATAGCAATTGAACAATATTTATCACCTTTCAAAACAAGCTTCTGAAGATTGCTAAGGTGATAATGACACAAAGTAGGCACATTACAGTTTCACATGTAACTTGAAATTCACACTGGAGATGTGTGAAACAGTTACACAGAAACAGCCAAAACTTAATCATGTCTGTCATTCCGAAATAGCTGCAACTCCTTGTTTACCAGCAGTTCACAAAAGTGTAGTCCCAACACTCTATGCCGCAACACCTAGATGCTACAAGAATCCAAACTAATCACCAATAACTAGGAGATAAGAACGAGAGTTTTCAAACTGCAAAACTGGAAATTCTCTCCACACTTTTAAAACAACCCCCAAATTTTTGACATCGCATTCAAGGAGCTCATGTGTTCTTGAGGAAATTAGAACAGTTAGAGGGGAAGACATTGGATATAAGAAACACACTGGAATGCAGCGTGATTCTTGGTATGACAGTTTTATTCAACTTGGACATAGCCATAGGCCACCAGTATCTAAATTTTTAACAGCCTTTAGAAAAGCCTGTTGATTTTTCTGGAGGTTTTTGGAGTTTTTTTGTTAAAGGAACTTTAATACCTCCTTTGAAATATCCAGAAGGTTTACTATTAACTGACAAAGTAGAACCTAAAACCTTATGCAATATTTACAAATATTACAAATTTGTCATTGCGTGAAACTCATGGCCACACAGAAATCTGTCAGGACTGGACGTATACACTGCAATTACTTATAAGATAGTTTGTTATTTTCAGCAGGTACATCACACAGCCTCTCCTATAAGACTAGGCTTATTAAAAACACTATGCTTCATTATTAAATGTTTCTAAAAAACCTGGTATTTTCCAATTTTAATGGATGCATACCACTACTGGAACTTCCTATTTCAGACTAGGAAACAACATAATTACCATTGAAGTTTTAATACATTACAAAATACTACAGTCTGTGCTCCAAGTGGTAAACACGTTAAAAGCTTACATTAATCACTGAATTATTATGATCTGTATAAATGCAGGCACAGCGAAAGGTTGCAGTAATAACTTCTTAAATGAGAAGAGGATTAACAGCAGAAAAGTACATTAAAGCGTATCAAGTAGAATTGCCTCTAGCATTCCTTCTAGAGACTTACTTTGCTATTCTGGGTATGTTCCTGTCTTTCTTCTTCAAACAACTTCTCCTTTACCATGTTCACAGGCTTACTGAGAGTAGAATTCATTTGTGGATACCCCAAAATACCAAAATCTGATTGATCTATCCCAGCTAATACTGCAAGTTGTCCAAGTCTGTAAAATAAAGGTTTAATAGAACACGACACAAACAATTCTTACTCTTTGAAAGACTAAACATTCAAAATCAGAAGAAGTAAAATCTTTTTAAAGCTATGAACATAGTCTTCTATTATTTTATGAGAAGCTCAAAATATCTTAACCAGGATGAAGACAAGTAGCTAAAGGTGTTTTCTTGTCTTTGCACAAATTAGCCTGCAGATTCAAAACAAGTGTTACAAGGCTGAGAATGAAGCTCTCCTAGTTAGCACTGAACTTAGAGCAGCATACTGGCAAGGAGATTCCATGTCAGGCAGAACAAAGATTAAAACTTTGTCATTCAAGCAGAAATTGGGGCACATCTCCAAACAGCATAATCTCTAACATGTCAATGATGTGCTTCACAAATACAATGATGTTGTATCACCTGTCAGCTTGGAAGCTGGCCAAACCAACCACATGTGGGTTTCAAACCTCGGTAAGAAGCGAGAAGTTGCAGTCATTAACTGATAGCTCAGCATAGGATACATAGAAGCTTACTAAAAAGAGCACTCTTTGTGACTGGGATTCTGTAAGTTTCAGAGCAGCTACTTATTACCATGAACAGGCACAGGACTCATATGAAGAAATTTTTTTCATGTAGTGAAAATGCATTTTTCCTTTCCAGAGAAGTTTGAAATTCCTGGCAACTCTACAAAGTGATTGTCGCAAAATTAGAACACAGCCTCAGGGTGACCTTTAGAGTAAGTTAGAATTATTGAGTCGTGGTATCATTAAGGTTGAAAAAGACCTCTTAAGATCATCAAGTCTTATCATTAATTTAACACTCTTACGTTCACCACTAAACCATGTCCCCTAAGCACCACATCCAGATGTTTTCCGGACACTTCCAGGAATGGCCATTTCACCACATCCCTGCGTGGTTTGTTCCAATGTCTGACCACACTTTTAGTGAAGAAATTCTTTCTAATATCCAATCCAAACCTCACCTGGCACAACTTGAGGCCATTGTCACTTACATCCTGAGTTATATCACTATGATTTGGAAGTGGGAGATAAGGAAGGCAAATAAAATCTGTGATCTCTGAATACGTGGAGTAGACTACAACATATATTCACATCATTCATTCCTTGTGGATGAGGCTGCCATGCTTGGTCATACAAGCTTTACAAATCAGGTTTAAACTGAAATTCTTTAAAAAACGGGAAGGATGAACCATCCTCTGACAAATTGCAGGTACAGTGGTAAGACAAACTTTAATCAATACTCTCTGAAATAACTCTAGTACTACTACTATTACTACTGATAGTAATAATAATAATAAATCCAGACTTTAAATACAAAGGCTGGAGATTCATCCATCTAGATTCCCATACTTCAATTAGTGAATGGAGACCACAAGGTAACAGGACACTTTCTGAAGGCAATTCAACTGCATTTTGAGTCTTTCATCTTGTGGGAATGCTACGAGACAAAGGTGATTCACTAAAGACTTGGAAATGTGCTTTAAAAAAAGCTTTCTACTCTTTTGGGATAGGCTTCTTGAAAGCCTTTTCTAAAGACAGATACATAAACTCAGCTGAACAGTGCTTAGATTATGTTTTTTCCACTAGGAAAGGACTAAACAATGGGCACATGACTAATTTATTTCCCTTTGAGAGCACAGACCTAGAAATCAAGGGGAGGTAGAAGGCAGCATACTTCATTGTGAGGATAGTTTAGGAAAGATCTCAGGAAAAACAGCAAGACTTAATTAAAGTGACAACCTACCCAGCATCTTTAAGGAGGTCTAAAAAAGCATGAAACTTTTGGAAAGAGTTCTCAATGCTGCCTAGAACACCTTCATCTTCCAAAATCATGCTGGTTACTGACTGTGCATGAAGAACCTTGGATAGGGAGATATTTAGATCCCTTAATCTTGCAGTTTCAATTTCCAGCTATGCGGGGAAAAAAAAAAAAGTATCTTTCATTTTCAGTTTAAAAGACCCCCAAAGTATTAAACCTCACCTTTGTGTGCCTAAATAGAAGCATCATGAAGAGGAATATCTGAAATAATTGACATAACAAGATGCAGAGTTTGCTGTACCACACATTTTCGGGGCACTGTTACATGTGCTCTATGCAGGTCTGCTTATCCACACCCGCAGTTCTATGCTACCATAGATCTTCCTGCAGGCACTCAAAACAACTGGCTCAGCACTGTCTTCAGTATGTACAGGATGTTACAGAGCAGGTACAAGCAGAAAAATTTAGCTTTCATATCATTTTACTTTGCACGTATTATATGACATGCTAACACCAAAGAATTCATTCTACTAGCAAAAAAACCTAAATGAAGGCCAATGTCCTCCTTATATTCAGCCCTCTGTATCAGGGGGAATGAATACTACTGCTATCTCTCCCCTGCACTGTGCATCCCAAAACTGAAAGTTTAAGATTCAATTTTTCTCCACATCGACCATTAATCAAATCAATGATGAAAGTGAAAATTGCATGATAACTGCAGGATATACAAGGCTTTCTGTTTGAGGGAAGAATTAACTCAATCATTTAAGGTTACAGGTATGCAATCAAATACTATCACAGGCTTTCCTTCTTTCATTTTTTACGAGAGGACAAAAAAATTATAGATTGTGTAGTGTACTGTAGATCACAAATAAGCATCAAAATAACCAATTTTAGAGACTACAGCTACTTGGTTTATTTCATCTCCTGGAACAAGTCCAACCAGCCTAGCCTTGACAGAGAAAGATTTCTTGTAGCGGGTGTTTAGCCTAAAAAGCATTTAAGTATCTAAACAACAGATACCCAGCAGAGCCCACTGGTGCACATCACATTACTGGAAAATGGGGATAGTCACACAGGACGGCTACAACAAACCTGGAAAAGTGCGGAGCCCTTTGTGGATATCTGCTCCCTGTACTGTGGGGTACCACTTGTTGCTCGCGTTTCAAAGGGTAACACGAGTTTCACTCCCCTCCAAATAACACGTAAGGGCCAAATCCATTCGTTTACGTTACCTTGCACTCAACTATATAACAAGAAATTCTGCTTATTCATGCAAAAGAATATTTTTAGGTCAGCAACAGCAGACAGAGGGGAAACAGACCTCACAATTTAACTGTGGTAAGTTGTTCAATTTTGTCAAAGCTAAGCTGCACTTCTCAACAACTGACATGCAGAAAACCATTCAATATGGTTATTGCCTGTGGAAACAAAACTTAAAAATCAAAAGTACAGAATAAACCAAATTGAACAACAGTTGCAACATTGCTTTTCAGCACAAGTCATGGTGAGTTCAGAGACAAAAAACTGTCAATGTGTACACACTGCAAACAGATTTTATCACTTTCTTGAGAAAAACAAGTATCAGGGTGCCCCAGATTATAAGCATTTCAGAAAATGAATAAAACACATTGAAAGAGTAGCTTGAGCTGGAGTTCAAGGCTCTCAGTAGAATCAGTAGAACAAACAAACATTACTAAACACAGATTTCATCACTACCCTCAGATTAGTAAAGGATCCACATGACTTTGAAATGAAACTCTAAAAGCTACCGCATTAGTGGTCATTGATAATTACTCCTAATTATGCAAGTGGATTCTTTGAGCACCAGCTCCTTTAAAAGTAAAGATCATTAATCTTTAAGTGTCTTTACCTCTAGTAATCGTTCCTCAGCCTTTACTCTAGCTTTTTGTTCTTCCTTTAGTTTTTCCAAGCATTCTTCCAGCTCCAACTATCAAAACACAGATAAAATATAATGAAATTTATCTCAAAATGTCAGACTAACATGTAAGAAAAAAAAAAAATTCAACATGTCCAATTAACAACTAGCACATAGTATTCCAAACATATCTTCTTCAAAAATGCAGTCTACCAGTACGTAACTCTAGGATGTAAAATATTAAGACAGAAAAGTAGAAGTAAGTGTGATACACTTACCAGATTTGTAAGATTGCAACACTTAACATGAAATTACAGCCCAAGTCTCTTTGGCTTATGACATAAGCATCAGGAATGTATGCTCTTCTCTACTTCACCTTCACTTTTTCTAGCGTCATTTTTAACTATACATGTCTACATAGTCAAAGGCTCAAATCTGACTCTAATAAGAAATCTTTAGCAGCCATATATAGATTTTTCAACTATACTCTTTATCCAGGATTTTATTCCTTCTTGTATCAGTAAGAATACAAATTCTGAAGAACTACTCTCAGCAGTAAGAATACAAAATTCTGAAGTGTAAAAACTGCACTCTTTCTAATTGGTTTCACTTAGTTCTTTAGTAAAAAGTTTTTCACAATTCCAAGTTTAGTCTTGAATTAATAAAAATAAACCCAAATCTCAAATAAATATATTCTACTCTTATTCATGAGATGCCTAAACTTGTATTTTAACTATTAGTTCTGGGTAGTAAATCTCAGTTTCAGTAAGAGTAGTCAGGATTTGCAATACCACATTTTCTTGCATCCCAGCAGAGCATTATCATCTTTAATTACAGCATTTGAACCGCAAAAACAAGCAAGAATTTTTGTTCTTGCAGACCTTAACAATCTTCTGGTTCAAAGGGTGAAAACTTCAAATTATCAAACTATTCTATCTTTTAGAGGGTAGACTATATAAACTAACAGTACACAAAATGTCTTCCTTTCTCTATACACTTTGTATATAAGCACATAGATGTAAAAGGACACTGCTTTTGGTACCCACCATATCAACCAGTTCTACAGAGAATCAAAGATTCAAATAGTACTGAAATAATTTGTTTACTATCAAAAGCTTATTCAAGTGCATACTACTGCACTTCATATAAGTAATCAGCTGAGAAGACTGGTGTGCAACAGAATGCATAATAAAAATAATCCTTCTATAAATGCAAAGAGATCTTATAAGTTGCAAGGTACCTTTTGCAACTGATTCAAAGATGCAGGTTCTAGGATACTCTATATATAGCCTTCCCAGTGACAATCACTCAAAGTGATGATTATGAGTCTGTCACTACTCCAGTGAAGCCCACTCCCAAAATCCCTAGACTAGCATCACCCAAGCAAATGCTGCAAGTAGAAAGCCAGTCATATCTTTATCATATTCATACTTGAGCATCACCTGCAGAGGTCAGGACAAACACATTTCAAGGACAGTATTTGGGAAGAGATGTAGCACCATCTAATCTGCAGGCTTAGGGTTGGGGGCAAATATCTAAGGAGAACCATCCATGAATACCACAATCTTACTGCCATCTACCTTAGAATATGTGAAATGGGATCTATAAAACGTCTAACAGACACAGAAGCACAGTGCAAAAAGTAGCAACCATAATGTTTCACACTGACAACTTGACATGTAACCTAGAAAACCACAACCTAGCTTTGAAGATCAGTCACAGCTATTACAAACTGAAGAATTCTTACCTTTCCATTTATAGTGCAGGTGCATACTTATAATTATTTCTTTTTTAAAGTTTCTAGGATGTCGGCTAGGAACTCTACTTTAGAAACTGTAGTTCTATAGTATTTTTGTTGTGGACTGATTTTATGTAATTTTAGAGGTGAAAAAGCATTGACCTTTTCCTTCAAATTGCTGGTTTGTAATATCAAAGGTCAATGGCTTAGACAGTAATCAAATTATCGTGATTTTTTAAACAGAAATGTAGATTTTTGTACCAGTATTTAAACTTGATTTATCACACTCCAGATGTACATAGTATTTCATGGTTATAGGCTGACTTCATAACAAAATTGAACACTGCAGCTGCATCTCCTCATAAGCAGTATCAAAGCCCGCATTTAAAGGAACTAATTTGTCACCATTATATTACAAGTATAGGTACACTTTAATCTTTGATTTTTTTTTAGAAATTCACTAGTTGACACAATGTCCTAGACTTTGTGCAGAAAAAAATTATTAAAATATATCAGACAGCTAAATGTACATCCAAACTACAAGACTAACCCTTCAAGTGTTACAGCCCAGAAAGACAGCACTGATAGACTTTAAAATGAAATTTAATACAAAACCACAGGTAGCCCTCTGAATTACTGTAAGCAGTCTGTCTGTTCAACACTCCACAGAGGTATAAAACTGAAGTTTAAAAAACTAAATTTTAAAAAATTTTGTAACTAATTAGCCATTTTCTTCTACTTGACTGCATCGTACTTTAAAAAAAAATAGTTACAGTGCAATGTCTACGTCCTTGTAATTCACGAAGTAGTAAAATGTAGAAAGAGCTGCCCTGTTAACTAGATTAAGGGTGAAGTTCACCATTTAAATCCCTAGTTAAAATTTAAAAGTATGGCAGTTACCTCAACTACACACTTCATCAAAACCAACTCTGACATTTGATTCCCTCTAGTGGAAGGAAAGCATATTTATCAGTTCTTATTTTTCATTTAAGCAGAAATTAGGCTTTCATTAGCCAAGGCTTTTTTTTTCTATGAAAACACAACTAAGTACTACTTGTTTCATTAAGTAGTATGCTTAAAGCCCCTTTTTGAGCAGAAGGATGTAAAGAAGTTCTCCAAGACCTGCACACTTGAGTGAAAATCTAGTCATTTAGTCCCATCAAGAGATGTTTGGAGAGCTTTCTTGGCAAAGCAGCAGTTTAAGGAACTCCCAACTCTTACTGTTTATTCCCACTCTGCATTCCCATCATTGTTCTAACATAAGTGGTTGTCCCTCGTTACTGAAAGGCCTGCTACCACCAAATACACTGGACTACTTTTCAGTTGGATCAGTTCCTCAAAGCAGCTCCCCTCGCAAGCTGCTGCGCAGTAAGAGCTGTTTATTGACAGTACCAAAGACAACACAGAGAAAAAGGTGTACTCCAGTTCTGAAATACACCCAAGCACATCAACCAATGTGATTTGTTAAGCTACTTGAACACTATCCCAGAAAAATATCACAGACTGGTTGAGGCTGGAAGGGAACTCAAGCAGGGCTACCTACAATAAGCTTCCCAGGACTGTGTCAGGATGGTGGTTTTAGCCTCTCTTAAGGAGGGAGATGCCATAACTGCCATGGGCAGCTGGACCAGTGCTCAGTCACCTTCAAAGTGAAAAAGCACTTCCTGATGCTCAGAACCTCCTGTGTTTCAGCTTCTGTCCATTGTGTTTCTCCCTCCACTGGGCACCAGAGAAAAGAGATGGGCTCCATCCTATTTGCATCCACCCTTCGGGTATTTATCCCTCTCTGCGCCTTCTCTCCTCCAGACTGAACAGTCCCAATTCTTTCAGCCTTTCCTCAGAAAGGTGCTTCAGCTCCTTAACCATCCTTGGGGCTCTTTGTTGGACCTTCTCCAGTGTGTCCACGTTTCTCTAGTACTGGGGAGCCTAGAGTTGGACACAGTACCAGGTGTGGCCTCACCAGCAGAAAGGATCACCTCCCTCAGCCTGCTTATAATATTTGTCCTAATGGAGTCCCCATACCATTCACCTTCTTTGCTGCAAGGGGACACTGCTGGCTCATGTTCAACTTGGTGCCACCAGGACCCCCAGGGCCTTTTCTGCAGCACTGCTTTCCAGATGGTCTCCCTCAGCAGATATTGCTGCCTGGGCTTCTTCCACCCATGTCCTGGTGCAGGACTTTGCATTTCTCCTCGTTTAACTACATGAGTTTTCTCCATATCAGTAAGTTGAATCAACTTGTCTTATGATCAGACAAACACGAAAAAAGGCACAAGAGAAAAAGACCGAAACAAGAAATGAAGAGGCACTAAGTGATAGAGGGGGAATAGACAATTCAGTGGTGACAATCAGATAGTTTGATTCTGCCATAATGTGAAGCCTGCTTTGTGTCAAGGTAATAGAAACAATGGGTGAGGCACAGAATCAGGTGCAGATTGCTTGAACAGTGCTATCTGATACACAGCCATGGCCTAAAAAAGTATTTTAGTTTTCAAATTCAGAAAGTCAGAAAAATCTAGACCTTTACAAGCTCAAAAAAATCAAAACCGGTTTTGGGGTAGGTTGCCAAAATTTGTGGGTTTCCCTCCAAGAAAGTTCAAATTAATCACCAATTGTCTCTTCCTTATAGCTGCCCTACATGTACAGCTGCCCTACTAGAGCTAACACTTACATAATAGGTCAGTATGACAAACCTTCCCCAAAGCACAAAACACTGCCTGCCTCTGCTGTGTGTCCTGAATATAATATTCTTCCCTCTCCAAGCACCAAGAATAAAAACATCAAAAGCCTACTGAAAGCACAGTAGTTCCTGCATAGAAGTTTTTGGAGCAATTTGCATATGATGTGGAATTCTATTATTTCAGACACAGTGCTCTTGGGTAAGAGTGTTGAAGCCACCACACAGTGCAATGTCAATATATTGCACACTAACAGTAAAAGTTGCTATACAACTTTAAGTTTCAACAACATGTGAAAACTTTGAAATCTTTCTGAACAAAAGTGCTAGAGAGAAAAAGGTCTAAAGAAAAAGTATACATCAGCTGAAAAGGTTGGTAGTTATTTATGCAGTATTTTTACAGTCCTTTTGCTTTCCACAACTCCATCCCATCCTAAGCATTCCCACTACCAACAGACCTGTAGAAAGTTAAAACTGAACTTCACTCCTCTTACACAAAGACAGGTATACAGTCCCAACATTTACACACAGAACATTACATTCACCCGGTGTGGTGCTCTGAAAACAACCACCAAAACCAGACTGACTGTAGATCTTATGTAGAGAAGTATTCATTGGTTTCTCCAAACAGAATTCAAATCTTAACACTTCAGAAACAACTGTTTTTCTGTCTGAGGGTGTTACTTTATAATAGTGCTAGATTACCTCCGCAGCATTACTGAGCCACTGAAACATACCCCTTTTTCCACCCCTTTCTTTTATAAGAACATTCACAGTCAAGATATTTGCAGAAATAGTCCATTTCACTACCACTAAGTTTTTTAAGTACCAAAGAAGTAGAAGAAATAATAAAAAGCAAATGAAAAAGGTTTACTAGGCTCAATTATAAAATGGAACTCAAAACCTTTCAGCTATTTTTGTAATTATTTTTACACAACAATCATTACTATATTCTAGCTCTTAGAAATAACATAAAATTACTTTTATAAAGAAAATACTTGGAAGAAAATCCTACAGGCAATAACACTGATCAAAAGATCTGTGCACTATGATTCAGATTGGAATAGAGAAATTACGCATACTGCAGCTGTATTAAGTCACTCAGAAATCCTGCTCCAAGATTGGTTATTTGTTTAATTACAATTTTCTGAATAAACACCGTTTAATTGATATAGTTTGCCTTTATGGAGTTTAAAGCCGTGAACATGCTTCTTACCTGTAACTGTTGATATTGTGCTACATCAATCTTATCTAACGATTTTTCCGAATCAGACTGGTGGATAACATCCTCTAAATCTTCTGTGTCTTCTGTTTCAGATGTAGAAGCACTTTCTACTGTCACTTTCACAGGAACACCTGTCTAATTACACCAGAAAAGAAAAACATGCCCACTCATGGCATTACAATGTGCAGCAAAAATAGAAGATTAAATCATAGTAAAAGCTTAATTTAAATACAGTTGTTTCCCAGAGTCCCTTACAATGTATGCACATTGCCAATCCATACAACTTTGAAATAAATTTGCGTAAAACAATATTAAAAAAATCAATCCGATGTGTGCCTATGTTGGATATTTGTGGTGAGGATTTAGCAGCAGGGTCAGCCCCTGCCAGGCACAGCCAGGGCTGCCCTATGCAGGACATAGCCAGTTCCTGTTGACCCATTGCAAGGCAAAAAATGCCAGACAGGCACAAGAGGTGGGAACACAAAGAAGAGTGAGAAAAAGCAGAGGGAACATCAGGCTGGGAGCAGGAAGAAGTGTTCCATGGTGGAGCCACTACCCTCATTCCAGCCACAGAAGACCCATAACAGAGCAGAGGGAGGGGGTCAAAGGAGATGCATTATGTGCCAGCCCATGTTTTCTCAAAGTACTGCAGTCCATGGGAAGCCTACACCAGAGCACAGAATAACTGCTGACTTCCACAGCCATCAGATCCTTCTGTAATGAAAACAAGATGCAAAGGAGAAGGAAGAAAGAGGGGATTTTTCTTCACCTGCTGGTAGGTTTACTAGAGCAGCTCACAGATAGGTGCAAAACCAAGTATATAATCTAAATCCGACACAGAAAAGATAGTGCAGAAAGCCTTCAGAGCAAAATGCTGTTAGTTGTTCTTATTGACTATGGAAGGATTGTGCCTATACTCCAACTCAGCTTCTCGTAAGACTAGGAAACCAAAAGATACTGGGATAGAAATGGAAATAAATTAAGTATCAAAGAAGCATCAATCAAATGCTGATGTAAACTATTTTCTTGCACTTCTGTGAGTGAGAATCTTCAGAAGTAAGTTCCCGTCTTGACTTTTAGATAACAAGATTCTGTTGAGAACAATTTCCCCTTTTTTCAGGCATCTACCTACTAAAAACAAAATCACTATATGGAATAAACAGTACCTGAATCTTCACCGGCAATTCTCCAGCACAATCCACTGCCTCGCCTCTAAAGTCAGGAAAAAAAACCCAAAATCACACTTTTGAGGAAAGTAAGTTTATAATGTTCCAAACACAGGATTCTAGGACAGATGAAGCAGTAAGGGTAAAAGTAGACACTGCACTAGATCCTTTAACTCTCATTACATTCTCATTTTGTTCTGTTAGTACCCTATACTTAATCATGATTTAGAGCACTACTGGATGCTAACATTAATATCTTCAATAGGCATCTTGCTCAGTTAACTATTTTGAACTGAAGTCAACAGGAGAATTTGGTGTTTACCACTCTGAAAAATAAGCTTAATAACTACAGTTACAATAGAGCATTAAGTAATTTTTTTGTTTAAATAGTTATATAGTCTCCATTTTGAGAGGCCAAGATCTAGGGAATAGATTAAAAAACCCAGAAACAAAACCAAACAAAAACTGTTTCAAAAAGCAGCTTCCACGTGTAAGTTTTTTTCAGTTTTATTTTGATTTACAGGATTTAGATGATCACAATAATTATGCTGGTATTGGGTGAGGTGAAGCAGAAAGAGGCAGGAAAATATCTAAGCACCTTGAACTGGATCTCAAATCAACTAAATTACAAGTTTAGAACTGCCTCTTCAGCTGTGATACAGCTGATAAATCATTATTAACAAAAGAACAAGCAAAGAAGGTAGGTTTGGTTGTGGTGGGGTTTCTCACTACTTATGAATATTTCTATAGCCATCATATGTTTTTGTGTATTTTAAATACTTACTAAAGTAGAATTTATGTAAAATCCTCAAAATTTATATAAACAGAGAAAATTACGATGACATTCTGTGTGTAACTTTCAAATTGTATTTTTAAAAGCTAACATTGTTCTCTACTATAATTATCATGCAAGTTTTATGCTTTAGTGTTTTCCCTTGTACTATGAAAACCTCACCTGCATCTCTTTGCACGTTCTGCAGTCCGCCAAGGAAGGAAGCCTTTTGTGCCTGGTGGTAGTGGTTTTGGTGAGTAACTCTTCCTCTCAGAGAAATTTTTTTTCCCAGGACTTACAGATTTTTTAGATGATAATCCTGGATTTAAGAGCAAGATTAGAAGAAAAGAGAATTCATTATACGTAATTATTTACATACAAATTCACAGCCTACTGTTCATAAAATCTCCTGTGTAATAGTAAGGACTGTAAGAAATCTGCCATTCAGTCTAATTTTGCTAAAGTGTCCAAAAATTTCTGATTATAAGATGGCATACTTAACTGCTATGTTAGGTTGATGCAAGTAAAACAAGCTGGTTTTCAAAAAAAGGAGGTAAAGTTTTGTAGTGGAAGAGGTTTATTCACATTACTGGTTTCAGATACTTAATTTCATTGTCTCACATCGGAGATTAGACAGTCCACGTAGACAATAAAGGTATCTATGTGCTTCAAATTGCCCTCTAGTGGCTTTAGAGTGAAGAACATTGTTTTATCTATGGGCAAAATAATTAAAAATAAAGCTGGTATGCATGCAGATCACTTGTACAGGACACTGGCAATCTCTTCCCTTAAGAGGACTAATATGAAAAAAGAGGGTTCACTGGTCGGTCTTTTGTTGTTTAAATCATACAGCATCAAAGTAGACTCAGCAAGGAAACGTAATGTGGATGATCATTCTACCTCACATTCTCTCTAGCTCAGAAACAGTTACGTCTAGAAAACTAATCACCTAATACTTCCTACAGTTTAGTGAGAACTCAGGTTATTGTTTCTCTGAGATCAATAAAACAACTGATTTTGTAATGGTATAGAAATGGTACAGAAATAAGATTCAAAATTTCAATTCATTCTGAACATAATAAATAGGCTGGTTTTCACCTCCTGACTCCCTCCTTCTCTTAAAAAAAACCCTCAAAATACGTAAAAACCCCACACACAATGAACAATCCAAAAACAGAAAAAAAAATCAAACAAAAACCCACAAAACCTGCCACAACCACATTTCCCAGGCATTTTTTCTCCCACCACTACCACCCTGATCACCACAGTTTATTTGTACAAAGACTTCTATTTGAGTTATGCTTACCTCTCTGCTTCCAGATAACTAGAGCAAAGATGAGAGACAGTGAAATGTATTACACTGAAATTTCTAGTGACTTAACTGAAAAATGTTTAGTGTATTGCAGCTATCAGTACTTAATTATAAATATTCAAGATACCTATGTTATTTTTAACATACTACTTATAATAGGTTTACATGAAGTTGAAAAAAAAATCTTAGAACATTTTGTACATCAGTTAAAAAGTGCATATTTGTTTGTTCTGGCAGAGGACAGCCTGCCCCAGAAAGGTTACAACAGCAGGAGAACTAAACAACTTACTACTGCCAT
Source organism: Orthonyx spaldingii (assembly GCA_013397795.1). Lineage (NCBI taxonomy): Eukaryota > Metazoa > Chordata > Aves > Passeriformes > Orthonychidae > Orthonyx > Orthonyx spaldingii. The sequence goes on from VZTJ01003429.1 coordinate 216,914, forward strand.
GCTTTGCAGAAGTGAACGCTTGTGGAGATACAGAATAAATATGTGCAATGCTTCCACACATTTTAAAGGCAGCATATCCTACCATTTTTGCAGCTGCATATCTAGCAGTGCTAAAAACAAAAGCAAGTTTCCTATAGATACCGCTCATGATAGAAGACACATTACAGAATCAAGAATAAACGGATTTTTTTTTTTTTGGAGACAAGTGTTCTGAAAACACTAACACTTAGGCACATCATACATTTGTAAAGATAAGCTCTTAATCATTAAGATAAAATTTTGTAGACAAAATTTACTATAGCCAGAAAAAACAAAGAATTACCAATACGAATAGTAGCTTTTCCTTTTTGACCACTTCCTAGGACAATAGTTCTTTTCTTTGGCTTAGTTTTCAATGCAGTTCCTTTGGAAGACGGAGACATCAGCCACTTATACTGGAATTTGGGGGTTTTTTAAAAGAAAAATACATCAGCTTAGTAACTGACAGTTGAAGAGGTGCTTATTTAAAATTAGAGGAGGTTTGTCAGATATAGAGAAAACCGCTACTTACAGAAAACTTAATAAACTGTAAAATCAAACATAGATATCAGTCTGTATTATCATAAAGTGTTCCCAAAACACCACTATAATATCCCATTCGATATTATCCTTTCTCCTGTGAAAAACACTTCTCCTTTTATAGCAAAAAACCCCAGCATCAACCCTATCAAGAGGCAACGCTGGTTTCTGCACTTCATTCTCAGAAAACTGGCTTGACAGAAAAGACTGGCTCAGGCCAAAGTTCTCCAGAGTAATAAAAGCTTCCCTAAAATGATTTTGTATTACTGACAAAGTCAGAATTTTAAAAAATGTGAGGTTTATTTTTACTGCCTGTAATGAAAATTCATCCTTACAATGTAAAAGCCCCAAACTAATATTAAGGGACAGTGATGATCAAAGTCCACAGCTGTACTTCAAACCCCATTTCCTTATGCAAACAGCTCTATTCCTAAAGGCTCCCCTTGCTCTGATAACAAGTTTAATTACTCCTGGTAGATATTCTTAAATTACCCTGCACTGACTTTTCAGTGTGCATCACTAGTACAGGACCTAGTGCTGAAGCAGCCATTGAAGGAAATACAGATGACATTAACACAAAGAAAAGTTTAGATAGCCCTAAATCCCACATAAGAGTACTAGGAACAGTGTGCCAGTTATTTCCATCTAAAGCATTGGAATGATTAAAACACCTTTACTGTGCTCTAACTAACGAAGTTTAATCCAAATTTATCATTGTCAAGAAAATTCTTTTTTTTTTCATGTCGGACTCACTCCTTATATAAATTTTGCTGTCTCTACAGCTGGATCCAGCCCCTGTGCAAGTGAATTGATCATTTTATACTAATACACACCCAGAAAGAGTAAAATTAAATTGCAAGCTTCTAAGAGCAAAAGTAATTTTAATTTTGTTTTACTAGACACCTAAAAGGGCAGCTTTACTAGGCTAAACCTGAAGTTTATCTAGGCCATAGTCTGTCTCATCTGGGTGCCTACTGCTGTTGTTCTACAACAGCATCTAAATACGAAAACAGCAAAATATTAAAACAGTGTTTTGAAAGCATCCTGTTTTGCAGACACCTTTAATAGATTTTCCTTACACTATTCACTCTCTCAGAAACTACACAAATTTTCACCACCTATTACACTCAGTCATATCTAGGATTACAGCTCACTATACTGTTACACAGTGCTGCTGAAATAATACAACTTCTTTTACTAATACTTTTTTAGCTGCCCATCGAATTTGAAGGCATCAATTAGCAGAAGACTACTTTTCTTGCAAACCTAAAAACCCAGCCTAGAAGGCAATCAACTACACTCTACTGAAAAACAATCAGTTTTTACATGAAACAGGATGGAAGGAAAGACAGTCGTGACTGATGGAACAAGCAAAGCTACTTAGCAAGCCAGTACTCAGTATTTCTTCATTCACGTTGTTAATGAAGTATGAAGAATTACTAGCACTGCCAATTAAACTTAAGATACCACACTAACTGGTTGAATATAAAACTAATGTCTTGAGTCAAGTGATCTTTTAACATATGGGAGATTCCCCAGAGTTGCTTCTTTCCATGGTTTGACTTTCCAATTATCTTCAGCGTTTCCAGGCAGATGTTATTTTCATGTGATCCCTGTGACATTTTGCACGTATTGATTTCATCTGCCAAGCAGAAAGAGTACTCCCTCACAACCAACTTCAACTTTTCAAAAAAAGGTCTTCTAGAGATAAAAGTGGGGAACTCTATTAATCCTCCAGAAATTCTACACACAAACTGTCAGTTTATTAGACAGTCCCTACAGATCCACAGCTCTGACTTTATTTTCAAAAGCCAAAAGAGCATTAAATTCCAGCACAAGAACTGGGCTTGCGGGGACACTTTTGAGAACTGAATCAGACTTCTGTGTATTTGAACAGTGTATCTAATTATAAATAGTCTAGATACTCAGTTTATGCACATTACTGTGAAATCTGTGTGGAGTATTAGACAAAGATGAAAGGGGGTACTGTACTTTAACTGAACTCTGTTTTCGTAGATGGTTTGCATTGCAAAGGGCAGTCTTGAGTAACTTAAAAAAATTTTAGTTACAGAAGTTAGTGACAAGAAATAAGTTTCAAAATAAACTAAGTGTTAAATTTGAAATTGTAGTTTCCTTTACTTTTTAGTTAGAAGTTATTATTACCATATTGACAAGGACACATGTAGTAGAAAGCCCTCCAGCAGTCCAGGAACAAGATTTAGTTAACATTCTATGGTAATTCTCAAATACACACACATATCCATTCTTCTTTCCATTAAACGTATATCCTGATTTTATTACATGTGACAGCTTTAATTCCTCAAGAAATCATACAAAAAGCCCAATACAGCAACATGTTCCTCACAGTGGTTTTAAGTTTTTCCCTAAATATTGTTTAGTTTTTTTTATTATTACTGAGTCAGACTTCTGTTTGTAACTAGAACAGTTATTTTATTTTCATTTGGAAAAAAGTAATTGCATTTATTTTTTATTATTTAAAAAAAAAAAAATAAATGCAATGGAAGCTACAAAGAAAACCCCACACTCATTCCAAAATATAAAACATACCTCTGAATTAGCACTATTTCCATTCTTAAGAACTCTTTCAATAATGTTTTTCATCAGAACATCACCTAGAATGAATTAAAATACTTTATTAAGAATTTTTGGTAAGAGACAACTCTCTACGTGAACAAACAGATAATTGAATAAACAGTACACATTACCTACCCTGCTTGTTTTCCCATTTTAAAAATGTTTAGCAAATTACTGTGGCATGTTTTTTCTTAAAAGCAGTTTATCTTTCCCTGTATAGTTACTGAAGAAGAAAAAAAAACCCCAACAACCACACAAAGAGGATAAATGCAGACACAGATACATACCAATTAATGGATTTTTTCTTATGTCAAGTACAACTAATGTTGTATTAGTTTGAAGAGCATCTAATAATAACCTTGCTCCCTCATGGGTTATTCCACACTGCTGTAAATCGAGTGCTAAAATGTTCAAGGAGGTAAAAAAAAAAAAAAATCAGTGGAGGTAGTACTGCATTTAGTTATTAATTTAATAGCTGATATCTAAAAATATTAATCCTGCTTTCATAGAACATGAAGCATGAGAAATCAGGACATGATGACAACAGTCATGTGTTAAAACAGGAGTATTACTTTCAAAGAAAACAACTAGAACTTTTCAACAATAAGAAATTACTTTTAATATCTGCAGAGGAGGTAATATGAACCACTCTACAACCGCTGTGAGCAACCTGTGTCATTGTTCAGTCACCCTCACAGTATGATGTTGAAGAAAAACCTCCAGTGTTTTCACCTCCACCCACTCCATTTTGCCTTGTCCCCAGGCATCACTGAAAAGTGTCTGTCTCCATCTCCTTTGTATCCTCGCCTCAGATACTTCTATCTCTTGGTAAGATCCCATTCTAAGCCTTCTCTTCTCCAAGCCAAACAGACTCAGCTTCCTCAGCCTTTTCTGAGATCAGCCTTTTCTGCTTTAGTCCCTTCATCATCTCAGTGGCTCTTCACTGGACTCTTTCCAGTAGCTCCAGTACTCTCCAGTACTGCAGATGGCATGGCCTCACTTGTGTTGAGTAAAGAATCACCTCCCTCAACCTGCTCACAAGTCTCTGCCTAATGCACCCCAGAACACCACTGGCCCTCTTTGCCACAAAAGGCACTTCACTGTTTCATGGACAGCTTGTTGTCCACCAGGATCCGCAGCACCCTTCCCGCAAAGCTGCTTTCCAGCCACACAGCTCCCAGCATGTTCTAGTGCATGGGATTATTCCTGTCCAAGTGTAAGACTTCGCATTTCCTTTTCTTAAACTCCATGAGGTTCCTATCCCGCTGACTTCTCCAGCCTGCCGAGGTCCCTCTGGATCGCAGTACACCCTTGCCTTTCCAGGGATCCAAGTAAGACTGACTGGTCTGTAGTTTCCTGGGTCCTTCTTCCCAGTCTTCTTGAAAATAAGCATGACATTAGCTATCCTCCAGTCCTCATGCACCCCTCCCAACCACCATGATCTTTCAAATACTACTGAGAGTGGCCTTAAAATTACATCAACCAGCTCCCTCAGCACTTGTGGATGCATCCCATTAAGGCCTACGGACTGCTGTTTGTCCAGTTTGTTTAAGTATTCCCTAATCTGATTCTCTTCCATCAGTATGGATGTATCTGCAGACCTGCCTTAAACTATAAAACAAAACTATAAAAACAAGTATTTGATTCTACATACAGAGCGCTATGATTTACACCGGCACTATCAGTAACTTTGTGCAGATAAACTGTAGAACAAGTTAATTCTCAAAAACACTGAAGGACAATACAAGGTAACACAACAGGATTCACATACTTCAAAAGAGGAAGAGAGATTTCTTTGGAAAAAAAAGAGTACCCTCTCCCACCTACATAGTGAGTTACTTCTCTGGCTGCAGTTGTTATAACTACCAGTTTTAAGTCTTCTGCCTGCCACTATTATATTTTAAGAGATGTCGTAGTGAGATATAGAGATAACAGAAAAGATAGTAGTAGAAATATAGAGATATCCTTGCAGAAATCCTTACATCAACTACTAATAACCAGGTATGAAGTATACAGAGAATTTGCTGGTGTAGGCAAAGTTCTGTGTTATATGGAATATCTGAATAACTATGCATCAATACATCTATAGTTACTATATAGGGAAACTCCTGAATTACTCTGCTGTTCATCAATAAAATACTTTGTAATACCTTTTAGCCAAAGGTCCTCTCCTAGACAGTCTGCAAAGACACTTGCTCCTCTATCTCCAACCAGCATGTTGCAGTTCAAAGTAACCCGCCTCAAGCCTGTCATATATTCAAAGTGAGGTGTCCTGTAACGTAGGCTTTCAGCCCAGGCTTCACCATGTCTTCTTATTGCCTGGTGCTTTGCAAACAAAGAAGCTGTTACTAAATGCAAAGGCAGAGCCATTACTGATTACAAGACCACAAATTACCTTTATTTGTCAATCATGTTCAATGGATTGAAAGCTGGTGCAAGAAATACAGGCTAGTACAAATATACCGTTTCTGAGTTGAAGACACATAACTTTTAAACCTTATCAGTAACTTGTATTTGTTCTGACTACCCAGTTTGCAATGCAAATTCTTTCACTTGGCTACAAAGTATCTTATTGCCTTCTTTTGACAGACACTTTCAAGGCACTTGAAGAGGAAACACATACATACTACAAAATTTTGTGCTTTCATGAGAACTGCAATTAACATTAATTAGAATATAGTACCAGTCACATGCTTACTGATCAGTTAATCAGTAGCTCCTAAACTGTAAACTTGATTATTCTTACCCAGTGCTTAAGAATACTTGAGACATTTTTCAAAATTATTGACAGTGAAAGAAATAGTCCTAAAACAGGTGTCAGATGTTTACAGCCCCAGTCTTCATTTAAAGAAAATACTTTACTCTATTATTTAATTGATTATTTTGCTAAGAAATACCAAATTTAAATCCCACACCAGTAAACTAAGCTACTTTTGTCATACAAAGTCACAGCTTTCGTAAGAACTCACACTTAACTTTGGTATTCACACAAGCTCCACATGAAGTGCCTTAATAGATTTTGAGCTTTAAAGTAGAAAATTAAATGTATCAAGTTCTTACAAACATGCCATTCTAAGAAAGCTGATTAAATTACCTTTAATACATTTGCTATATGTTCTGCCCCTCGCCATGTGAGGCCACATGCCGTGAAGTTTACAGATCTGATAGTAGCTGTGTTCTTTATACTCTGACAGATTGCTGAAGAAAACAAAAGCATGCATGTTATCTACACACAGCATTTCCACATTATCAGAACACACTTTTTCAGTGGCCTATTAAGAGGCAGCTTTAACAGCCAAAAGCTTTGACAAAGAACTAAGGCTGAAATAGAGAGTATATTTTAAACACACTTAATGCATTCTAAGTTTATACATTTCTAGTGCAAATGTTCAGCAAAGAATATTTGAACAAGCTAGAACATATTTTATTTCAGTTTACTTGGAGAAACATAAACAAATCAGAAAAGAGTTAAGAAATATGAATGTTGTTTTAAATAAAAGTATAAACATCAGTATAAAGTAGTATAGTTATTTACTAGCATGAAGTGAAGAAATTCTAGTCTTTAAAAGCTATTGAGTTATGCAGAATAAACTGAAAATTGTTATTTTAATCTCCATAGACAAATTTAAAACAGGAATGAAAACACTGAAAAATCTGCTTACCTATCTGGAAATTTAAAAAGAGAAAAGTATATTTACAGGTTTTGATTCTGACTTACTTTCCAATCCTCCATCTCCAATTGGACAATGGGCTAAAGAGACACTCTCCAGAGATAAAGCTGCAGCCAAGCCCTTAAGAATAAAACAAACAACGTTGTTATCTGGCTCGAAAAGTTAAAAAAAAAAAAAAAAAAGAAAACAGGAAAGACCAAGTCACCCAAATTGCTCAAACTCTGTTCGTTACAAGAAACTCTAGGGGATTCAGAAGAAAGTCAAAACAAGTGAACCTTCAAGTTCAGTTTAAGTGGGTTCATTTCTTTAGCATAGAGGAATCTTGCCTGTGGGCAATCAGTAGCAACCTCCCTTCCTAGAAGCCACTCACAAGCAAATTGGAGCTTTTCAGTAACATATCTGAAGACCAGGTTTTATCTCTTTGGTGTTCCACAACTTCCCTTCTATCACATACATGCACAGTGGTTTCAGTCACTAGCATATGTCATATGTATGTCAAGCACATGGCAGAGATGTTGCTAAGGCATAATAAGTCTTGATGTGATTCTGAGAGGTTCAGTTAAGACTAGGTTATACTAAAAGTCTCAATAGAATCATTGATATGATGAGTGTATGTATATATAAAGACTACACAAAGATATCTCAAAAGAGAAATATCCTTGTCTGCAACACTTATAAAATTTAGTTGTTGCTATTCTTTATTCTGTGCATATTTTCCATTCATTTGTATGTTATTATAGTCTCACCTCTGTCAAAAGTGCTAGGTCTTTTTCCCTCAGAAGCAAACCCTGCAGTTCTAAATTTTTTAGTACATCTGATATACTGAGACAGCCTTTCACAGCTCTGCATAGTTGGCCAGTCAAGTCTTTTGATGGAGTTGCTGGAATTCTCCTTCTAAAATAAGTTTTGTATCTTTCAACACCTAGTAAACAACAAAAATTACACATCAGTAAAATCTAGTCCCTATTGGCTTAAAAGCAATTATAATTATACCTTCCTTTTCTCATGCACTTTCTTAAATAAAAATAATTCTTTAGGCATTAGAATTCCTCCCTCGTGTATTCCATTACAGACGTTTTATGCAACAAATTCTAACATGCATACATTGACATACTTGTCTTTTATACAGACCTGATTCTTCGAGACCATGTTGATGTAAACTTCTTATTCCAATAGATGTCAGAGTCTTATTATGCCTGAGAGCATTCAGAAGCGGTGCCCAATCAGTAGCTTTGATGTGATCTACAGCCAGATCAATAGCATCATGAGTCACGTTAGCCTTCACAGCTTTCAGTGGGAGAGAGCCTTGAAGTTCACAAAGATGTTCATAATGTGAGTAGAAATCCAGCATGCACTGTCTTCTTAATTTGACTGACTCAATCATTTCTTTTATGTGGTAAATTTCTCTCTAAAACAAGGAAGGGGAAAAAAAAAGATATAAACTTTTTTCAATATAGAAGTATTTTGCAACACAGTCCCAATTCAACATGCATACCCAAAACGTGGAAATGTTTCCGGATATTGTATAGCATTTACATGTCTTTAATGTGTAGCTAAAATCCTAATGTCTTGTAATGCTCACCACCTGTGTAAGTAAAGCTGAACAAGTTTGGGGGAAAAAAAAACAAACACCAAAAATCAACAAATCTGCATTTTTGTTCTCCCAACACTAACAGATTTATCAAGAACACAAAAGCCCTGATCTTCAAGCACTCCCTGCTGTAAAGATCTTGTTTTCATCCTCAGATTTAACTTTGTAGTGTCAAGGTCTGCCCAAAAGCCTTGGATACTCCCTAACCCACCATCTAAGGAAACATACAGAACTAGTTGTAAGCTTCTCTGCTACTTCAGTTAAAAGTCTAAATTCTCATCATACATAATAAAATTTGTTTCCCTAAATATTTGTGCTATTGCATACTGGATATACATATCCTGGTAAAATTCAGTAAGCACTTTTCAGGCGTAAGTTTTTGTTATACTTTAGTACCCACATAGAAAAACACTACTAAATTCCAAGCAGAATCTCCAAACACTGCTATGACACAGCTATTAAGAGTTAAGTAATTCTACAGTCTCAGTAGGGACATTTGTCAGTATACTTAGAAGATACATTTATTTATTTATTTATTTATTTACTTATACTCAAGACAGTATTAAGTATTCCACATAGGATATTAAACATTGTTCACATTGCAAACATCTTTTCTTATTTGTCACAGACTAGAAAGCTTTAACCAATCTTGTCAAATATTCTGTATGTCAAATTAGGAGAAGTTACCGCACAGATAAAAGCATGTGAGGAGAGCTATTTGTAAAACTATAATTTAGAAAAAAACTATCATATTGTTAGCATGTAAATGACTGGAAATGTAATAATATGAAAATACAAACTCTAATAATACAGTTCCTCCACACCCTTTTACCTTCTTTTAGCTCTGATATACTAGCATTTAATGACCACACTGTGCCCACAGGAACAGAAATTATTAAATTGTAATCTGACACGTCGGGTTCAGAAACTGGCTATCAGTTTAAGGCACCAATGGCTTCTGGTGATGTATCAATGTCCAAAATGTTAGCCTTTTATCTCCAGAGCTTAAGCAATATCCTTTTCATGGAGGCTTTCACTGCAACACCTTAACACCACACCTCTAACTGAAGAAAGGAGCGCCTTGGCCCTAGCACCGAAGTTTAACCTACTTGTAGGTAGAGAGAAAAAGGGACAAACTAATCAGACCCACAATGCTTTCCAAATGGAGAACAACTATGTAAACTAGAACTCTTCTGCACTTAAGTTAGTGCATCTGATACCACCTTAGACTACCTTGACTGGCTCTGAGAATGCATGAAAACGAGAACTATTTACTCAATACGGATCCCTGAAGACACTAGCTGGCGACAAATTACATGAAATACATAGTAAAACTGAAAAATCCAGCTCCATGCTAGTTTTCAGGCAGCTAGGAGTTTGTAGCGATTAAAATGTATAGGGTGGGCAAGCAGACGGCACCACAGAGCATTGCCCGCAGCAGCCACGGCCACACGCCGACCTGCGGGGCGCGCGGGGAGGCTGAGCCGCGCTCACTCGGGGCGGGCGCGCCTTGCCAAGCGCGGCCTGGCGTTCTGCCGGGGCCGGGCACCCTTTACTTGACCTGCTGCACCACTCTGTTTAGGGATGTAACACAGCACCCAGCTACAGACAACTCCGGACGCCGGGGTAAAAACAGCGGGGTTTTTATGCTACACGCGCTCAATGCTGACACCAACTCCGGGAACCACTTCAGACCGCACACCACTGAACGGGCATCAGCAGCGGGCTGCGCTGTCCGCCACCACCAACGGGGGCTCCCGAGAGGCGGCCGGCAGCACCCACCAACCGCTCACTCCCGCACCCACAAGGTCCCCGCCGCCGCCCCCAGCCCCGACGGTCCCACCTTCCCGGAACCGACCACGGCCAGCTCCGCGGGCTCCCCGCTCCCCCTCCGCGCCGCGGGCCCGCCGTTACCGTTGTTGGCCGCCGTTACCCGGCACTACCGTTGTTAACCTGCATTACCCGCCGGCATTACCCAGCCTTACCCGTTGTTACCCGCCGTCATGGGGCATTACCCAGCGTTATCCGTTGTCACCCAGCCTTACCCGGCATTACGAAGCCTTACCCGTTGTTACCCACCGTTCCCGGCGCCTGGGCCCGGCGCGGGGCCGGCACCCGATTGGCTGCGGCCCCGCCGCCCGCCCGCCCGCGTTCAAAATGGCCGCGCCCCGCCATCGCCGCGGCGGGGGTGTCACATAGCAGCGTTAGGGCACACGGAAACCGCCGCTTCCCTTTCCTAATGAAAAACAAGCAAAAAAACCCACACCCCCAAACACACACTCCAAAAAAAAAAATACCCCACACCCCCAAACACACACACACAAAAAAATCCAACCCCAAAACAAAGCAAAACAAAAAACCCTCTTAAACCAAAAGCCAGCAGTGCAGTGCTAGAAGAAAGCAGGCAGTGCTTCAGTTTTCTGTCAGTCAAGCACGCGTGTAAGGAGCTCTGTAGGTAGGGAAACATTTTGACATACAGCAGTAGCCACAGCCAGGTGCCTTGAGCTATCCAACAGGTTAACAAACTCATCTTTCACAGCTATGTTTCCCAGTAGTTTGCTAGGTTAGGTTTACATATACGGGATCACAGAGTTTTCGTTAACATTCAGTACAGTGTGTTACACGGTGTGACATTTAAGGCAGAATTACTCAAAATGGAGTCCAGGTAATGCTCCTAGATCTTGCGGTTCATTCATGGATAGGGACACCAGCTAATGAAGAAAAAATATTACTGTAGATTGATGACTAAGAGCAATTGAGTTATTAAAAAAGTTATGTTACTAGTCTGCTGGTAGGCAGCAGGATTTAAACTCTAAAGGTGAGTGAACTCCAGAGAGCTTTCCAGAGAAATTAAACAGGCCCCTAGAACATTCTGAGGACACTGTGTTTACGTAGGTGCAATGTTAAACGCTGTCTTTGACTGACATCAGAAGCAACTGAAGCACCGTAAGTGCTATCAAGTGTACCAGAACAAGACTTATTTCAGTAAGTCTGACATCACCATCTGTACAAATTGTTTCACCATGACATTTGGGGAATTCAATGTAGAAGACAAGAGACACAGGGCCATTATCAGTGAAATGGCAAAACCAATGTTTATGTGACTATATGACAAAATATTTCCTGTCTTTGCCATACCCCTCGGTGCCACAGACTAACCTGAAGCAAAATAAAATTCATATATTCTCAAGTATTTTTACTTTTAAAGATTTGCTGTTTGTGCTGCTTAGTTACACAGATATCTCCAACACTGAAATTCAAAATCTTGCGAAGAACTGCTTCAAGTTGCTTCCTACCAAACTTGGCTTTCTTCAAAAAAGAATGCTGAGTGTCCCTTTCCTCAGCATTTGATTTGGTACTTTTGATTTGCATTCTGTTTACAATTCTAATTTTTTTAGTTTGGGTTGGGTTGGGTTGTGTTTTTTGGGGGGTTAGTTAGTTTTTTTGGTTGTTTGGTTGGTTTTGGTTTTGTTGGTTTTGGTTTTGTTGGTTTTGGTTGTTTGTTTTTTGGGTTTGTTTTTTTTTTGCAGGAGTGGTGTTTTGTTGGGGTTTTTTTGGTTGGGTTGGGGGGTTTTTTGTACATTGAATTTTGGTGTACATGACACAGGGCTCTTGATACAGAGTCCAAAAGGGCTGATTACTGAGGAAGCATCAAAAGTGTTCTGTGTATATCAATCATTATGTAGGCACTAAACATAGGCTTTATGTGGTACTTGTGATGATGCCTCGTTCTGCATCCCGGCCTTTCATGTGTAGGCCTTTCGCAGCCCACAGACTTGTTGCAGAACACACCCAGTGCAGGTAGCTTGGAGTGCAAGCTGCAGGTTTTGCCCTGGCTGGTGGGAAATGGCTGCAGCCCCAAACGATGAGCTGTGAAGGGGCACTGACCTTCTACCTAACAAGGGTCACAGTCCTGCAGCGCCAGCCGTCACCCACAGTCTCTGCAGGACCCAGCGAACAGCGAGAAGACCCCAGATGCCACATAATTTTTACTGTTGTTTTAGATTTCCTCTTTGGCTAGAGATCTCTTTTTTTTTGTAATATATCATAGATATGATATATATATCATATATAATGCATTTGTGACTATGATCACTACTTTCTTTTGCAGTCAAAGGCTGTTTTGCAGCCCTTTACTGTTTTAGAGCTTCAAAAGCATGAAGTGATTTGGTGAGATACCAGATGTCTCTGTAGAGAATAGTCCCAAACAGACCCAATTCTGTCACTTTGGCAAATGATGTCTTCTTCACCAGTCATCATTTTTCTGAATTTGTTGAACCGCTTTTTGTTCTCACTGTTTTCTTCTTGTATCTTTCTAGGCCATATGCTCTTTGGAGTTTTTTTTGTTAATGTATACCAATTTAATTTTTTAAAATCTTCTTCAGCAGTACAAGCATTTCTCAGTCTCACACCATAACCAATGTTAGATTTCTTAGAGGCATCAGGAGATGAAAAAGGGGCTGTGCACTCTACCCTATTAGTGGGTGGGCAGCAGATGTTTTCTTTTGACTTTATGAGGATATCTGGAAGGTATCCTGCTTGACTGGTGTTCTTCCACATTATCCCGTACTGCCTAGTAAGGATGTGTTAAAGGAACAACTTCACATTTTGTCCTTTTCAATTTTTTTCCACTTCCCTATCCAGCCTTTTAAAGTCTGCTTCCAAGACTAAATAACTGTCTGATTCCAAAACTAAATAGCTAAAAATTATTTTTTCTGTTCTGCAGAATGCCAGTGGGGTTGAATGCTAAGTGCAAAAAAGGACACAACCAAAATTTCCAGAACTATTTGACAGGTTTTAAGAGCTGCTGACAGGGCAGCTCTGTATAGCTTTTGTCCAGAAGCCTGAGAGGGTCCTTTGTTGCTAGGTGACAAGTTTCATCAAGCAAAGCTGTATTGGACGAGCCTGTAAACCTGCTTAAAGTGTGGAGGAAATAGTTATTTCATTCTGTCATTGTCAGATAGTTTTATCATATTTTTATTGGAAGCTCATAATTACATAATGACAAGTGGCCAGTGCTCCTTATTATTTGCATTATACTGTAACAGGACTTGACCCTTCAACACACACTAAATGTGACAAACTACAGAATCTCAGTGTCTACCTCAGGGCAACCTAAAGAAACCTCAAGCTAAAAAGAAAAGAGTCATTGTTTTCACACCAAGAGATCCAAAAAGGTATGCAACTTGGTCTGAAGACAGAAGTTTTTCAAGTGATTATCAATTGTACGAAACCTCTTGCAACACAGAGTGGGCACTGAAGACTGAAGCAATGGTAAGGAAATATGCTTTGAAAAACCTGAAAGGGAAGAGGAGACTTGGCCAAGATGGAAGGAGAAAATATTTCATGGACTAAGGAGGAAAAAAGTGCTGAATACTCCTTGTTTTAGAAATCTTGGATTGGACATAGGGCAATAGATTCAGTTCTTTTCTCCCTGCGATATCTAGCCAAGCCCTCCATTCCATGCATTAACACACCTTTTAGTAGACTTGGGAGCTCCATGTCCATCTAACAAAGACTGAATGCAAAGCAGGACTTGTTCAGTGGAAACAGAATTTTTTTTTCATTTATCTATCACTGGTTTGTTTTTTGTTCTCAAAAGTTTGTTGTTTCTTTCTGCCTCACTGTCAGATATGTACAGAAAACCTTTGCTCTCCTTTTGTCTCTCCTTATTGTTCTCTGTCTCCCTTTTTCCCATTTTAAATTCATTTTGTGTTTTTCAAAATTGTTGTTTAACCATATCAACCTTCTAGGTACAAAAGTCTTTCAAAATAAATGATTATTCCTCCAAAAGTTGCACTGAAAATTATCTAGATGAATTCTGAAAGTCATAACTGTAACAAAAAGCAACACTGAAAAACTCACCCAGAAAACTAAATGCCCCAAAGTTAGGAAATTAGTAAATACTGAGTGTGGAGGACATAGAAAGGTAGCATGAACAACAATAGCAACATTATGTACTGTTGCTATAACTTATGACATGTTAAGTATAATCTATACAGTATATATCATTGCATATAGAAGAAAATATATAACATTTATAATTATATATAATTGTGAACATAAGAATATAAATTAAATATGTAAAATAACATATGTGAAATAACATCTTTTTTTCTTCTGAAATTAAGTTGGAAGGTTGTACGTACAGGAAAATAACACACTTTTAGATAACTGTTCTTGATTCTAACTTTTCTCCTAGATTGGGAACCATTTCATAGATTTCATTGCACAGAGTTTGTCATTTGCTTCTGATTCACTACACAGATCTGCACAGCCTCAACTGCCAGAGTAAGTTATAGTAACAGTAGTAATTACACTAATTTTGAAATATATACTAATTTTCAGAAATAAGGCTGAGAAAGGATAGAAAACATGGTTTTTCATTAAGGTAGCTTTCAGATATTATAAAATCATAGAATGGCCGGAGCTGGAAGGGACCTTAAAGATCATCTAGTTCCAACCCTCCTGCCATGGACAGGGACACCTTTCACTAGACTGGCTTGCTCAGAGCCCCATCCAGTGCGGTCTGGAAAACTTCACAGATGGGGCATCCACAGCTTCTCTGGGCAACCTGTTCCAGTGCCTCACCACCCTCAAAGTAAAGGATTTTTTACTAATATTCAGCCTAAACCTGGTCTCTTGCAGTTTGAAGCCATTCCCCTTTGTCCTGTCAGTACATGCTCTTGCAAAAAGTCTCTTTCCATCTTTCTTGTAAGCTCCCTTCAGGTACTGGAAGGCTGCAATTAGGTCACCCCAAAGCCTTCTCTTTTCCAGGCAGAACAGTCTCAATTCTCTCAGCCTTTTCTCACAGGAGAGGAGCTCCATCCCTCTGATCATCTTATTGACCCTCCTCTGGACTCTCTCCAACAGGTCTATGTATTTCCTGTGCTGGGACCCCAGAGCTGGATGCAGCACTGCAGCTGGGGTCTCACCAGAGCAGAGCAGAGCAGAGGGGCAGAATCCCCTCCCTGGCCCTGCTGCCCACGCTGCTTTGGATGCAGCCCAGGACACGGTTGGCTTTCTGGGCTGTGGGTGCACACTGCTGGGTCATGTGCAGCGTCTCCTCCACTGGTACCCCCAAGTTCTTCTCCCCAGGGCTGTTCTGATCTGTTCATCCCACAGTCTGTGTTGGAAGTGGGGATTGCCCCAATCCAGGTGCAGCACACTGCACTTGGTCTTGTTAAACTTCATGAGATTGCCATGGGTCCACTCCTCCAGCTTGTCCAGATCCTTCTGGATGGCATCTTGTCTTTCCAGTGTGTCAACAGCACCACTCAGCTTTGTGTCACCAGCAAATTTGCTGAGGTCACACTCAATCCCTTCATCTGTGTCATTAATGAAGATACTAAATAACGCTGCCCCAATATGGACCCATGAGGGACACCACTTGTCACTGATGTCCATCAGGACTCTGAGCCATTGACCACTACCTTTTGGATTCAACCATCCAACCCTAAAAGGCTGCCCTCAGGGACAAAGAAGTGGAACAGAGCTGGCAGATCATTAAGGAATTTGTCCATAGAACACAAAAACTAGCAATCCTCAGGAGTGAAAAAGTATGCAAGGAAGGCAGGAGACTGGCATGGTTGAGTAGGAAACTGCTGGTCAAAGAAAAGGGAATGCACACAGTGGAAACAAGAATAGGTGATCTGGGAAGTGTATAAAGTTCAGTTATGTAGGGATGGGGTGAGGAAGGCCGAGGCAAAGCTGGAGCTGAACCTGTCAAGGGATGCAAAGAATAACAGGAGGTCTTCTATAGATACATTAGGCAAAAAACAAAGGTCAAAGAAGGAGTACCCCCTGACAAACAATGCTGGAAAACTGGTAACAGTGGATGAGAAGACTGAAGTAATCAATATTTTTGCCTCAGTCCTCAAATGGACGTCTCTCAAATGGATGGACAGCAGGATGAGGACTGAGGGAGCAAAGTCCCTCCCACTGTAAGATCAGGTTCATGATCATCTGAGGAACCTGAGTGTATGTAAGTCCATGGAACTTGATGAGGTATGTTCCAGACTCCTGAGCAATTTCACTGGTGTAGATTCCAAGCCACTCTCCATGATATTTGGAAAGTCATGACAGTCAGGTGAAGTTCTAGGGAACTTGAAAAAGGAAAACATTGTACCCATCTTTATACAGGGTAGAAAGGAGGACCCTGGAAACTACCAACCCATCAGCCTCCGCTCTGTGCCTGGGAAGATCCTGGAACAGATCCTCCTAGAAGCTGCGCTAAGGCAGAGGGACAACAGGGAGGTGACTCAAGACACCCAGCATGACTTCATCAAAGACAAGCCTTCCTGACCAAGCCAGTGGTCAATGATGGAGTGACTACATCAGTGGATAAGGGAAGGGCTACAGATGCCACTTATCTGGACTTCTGTAAAGCCTTTGACGTAGTCCTTCTCTCTAAATGGAAGAGAGATGGATTTGGTGACTGGGCTGTTAGATGGATAAGAAAGTGATTGGATGGTCACATCCAGGGGGTAGTGGTCAACAGCTCTGTCAAGAGGTACATATATCAATAGCTTATATAAAGAAATATGCTTTTTATCTGCTGGTTAAATGTATGTAACAATAGACTCAATCACACAGAATAAAATACATATATAAAAAATATATATACTTCCAAATAGAATTTGAAAAGAGGATTGTCTGTCTTCATTCCAGATTTGTAATATTAACACATAACATGGTATTGCAAGGGGATCCTAATGCCTGAAGAACACAAAATTTTCCAGATAAAACATCCCCTAGGCACTGTAAGGAAGCAAGACACCCAGGGAGCTACTGTAATTGGCACTGCTGTTGAACAGCCAGCTGTCCCCTCTGAATGCCTGTGCACTTTGACCTGAAGAAGACCAAGCAGAAGCAACTAGCAGCACAGGCAGAAAATGTTCTTATGTGACTTTCATTGCCAGACCTGTACCAGAGCTATAAAGGGTAAAATTGGATCAAGTCAAGAAATTTAATTAATTCATTAACTATTTAGTGCATAATTACAATAATACTTTCATTTCTCCTGTTCAGTTTTCCATCATGATTAGTTTAATCACTTTTGACATTTTACTCATTATATATCTGTAATGTTTTAGGAATGGTATTCCCCTATTTAGTGTTCCCACTGGAGCACTCCAAACCATGCACTGCTCACTCACTAGCTTTCTCCACCCCCCTGTGTGGGTGGCTGGAGAGGAGAACTGGGGGCACAAAGGGTAAAGATCACAGGCTGAGATAAGCACCATTTACTGGAAACAGCAAATGAAATATGAAAACGAACAGCAAAAGCAACAATATTAATAACAGTGCATGAGAGATAAGCTATTCAAACATGATTGCTCACCACACAGCAACCACCCGACAATACCCCATTACAGCCGAGCCACCTGAACCAGAAGGGCCCCTTCCCTCCCATCCCAGGAAATGATATGGGGTGGTATAGAATAACTTTCATGTCCTAGCCATGGTCCCTCCTGGCTATTGCAAAAATTAACCCTATCCTGGCCAGAACCAGGACAATATTGAATTCTTATTTTCTGCTAATAGCAAGTGCCCACGTGACATTAAATGCCCTTGCTCTGATTCAGAATTTTTTTTGTACTTCACAAGATTTCCTGTCAGGGTAATCCATTGACCATTTTAGACTTCCAGACACAAGTTTCTTTCAAAAAGAGGGAATTAAAAGATCTGTAAATTGAGCTGGTCCTTCTGATTTTTTCTTGGAGAGCAGCTGCTCCACCACATGACTGTTTCAGTCACCCAGTTTCTGAGTTTTCCCTAACTCCACTACATATTTACTGCAGTGGAGAAAACTACACTGGAAATTGTACCTAGAACCCATAGGCTCATTTAGATTTAGACCCAACCAGATGTGTATGGCCTGTTTTCAGCACCCTTTTGGTGATTG
Organism: Orthonyx spaldingii; assembly: GCA_013397795.1. Taxonomy (NCBI): domain Eukaryota; kingdom Metazoa; phylum Chordata; class Aves; order Passeriformes; family Orthonychidae; genus Orthonyx; species Orthonyx spaldingii. The sequence continues at coordinate 235,236 of VZTJ01003429.1, forward strand.
TCAACATCCAATTCTATTTTCAGCTGCTAGTGCAGTTGGATGATGGAGTTACCAGTGACAACTCCTAGAACTTCCTTTTGAGCTCTGAGTTAAGCATTATAAAAGCATCTAATTGTGTCTTAGTGTATTTCACATTCTGAGTAGAATCATGGTTTTGGTGCTGAATTTTCCTGTGCTTCATCAGTCAAAAAGAATAAACTCCCATGAACACTGACTTTATTGAAAGAAATACCTCTTCTGTGGTAGTCTTCATCTTTGGCGTACATTTCATGAAAAGCCATTTGTTTGAGTTCAGCAGTAGTGGTTTTCCAGAAGGAAAAGAAGACAAAATGACAACAAAAAAGCTGTTTAATACAGGATCAGTTTTCTTCATATAATACATCTAATAACTAATTTTCTGGTTATTAGTGCTCATCCAGGGAAGATTTCTTTTTATATATAGTGGATGTTTGATGCTGTGCTGGATGCTGTTCTAGAGGTCACACAACATTCATCTAATATGTGTCAACTATTTAAAAGAACCTGAAATAACACTGTTTTGGATTCACTTGGCAAAATGAGGCAGTTGAGATGAAGTAAAAAAACGATAGAAAAATTTTAATATTATTGTTTAAAAACCTTGGAGGACTGAAGTTTTCCAGAAGTAAAAGCTGGCATTATTCTATAAAATACAAATTAAAAATGGAACAAAAACTAGGTAAGGAGATTCCTCTTACAGTAAGAAAAATCACTGGACTCACTTGTGGCGGTCATCCAGTCA
>VZTJ01003448.1:0-11680 GCA_013397795.1 Orthonyx spaldingii
AAGGAAGGAAGGAATCCGTGTAATCCCACTAATCCTCAGGCCGTCCCCCCATGCAGGGACATCGGCACAGCCGGCTCAGGGCCAGGAGTGCCCGCCTGAAGCGGGAAGGGCGTTGCCGGCGCAGAGTCTGTGGCGCACTGGGACCTTGGGTTTCTGTCTGGCTGAGTGAGGCGGGCGCTTGTGCCCGGGCAAAACTCTGTGCCTCCTGAGGGGTGGGCACAGGGAGCGGCCCCTCCTCTGCGGGACTGCTCCGGCTTTGGTCTCTGTCCTCTTGCACTTGGCACTGGTCTTGGTCTCTTTTATCCCCCTGTTGGCACAGTTCTTCACCACTGTCATCTTCCTCTGGAGATGGGTTGTGGGCTCCGTAACTTTGCCCGTGGGACAGCTCTTGGTCGAGTGAGTCTTTCCTCTCTTCCACGGCCAAGGCTCCCACCTCAGTCTCTGGCGCTGGCAGGACTGACCCTGCCACTGCCCCAACGTGCTGCTCAATGAGGCCATGGGCTTCTGGCCAGCTGGGTGAAGGGCTGCTTGGGCTGCAGGGGCTGTGTGGGGCAGCTGCCTGGCTCTCCGCCCCTGCAGCTCTCACCTGCTCGCCAAAGGCAGGAGAAGCTGCCATCGCCTCCTCTTGTGCCTCACGAGCTCTGGCCAGGGCAGTACCTGCAAGTTCCAAGCCTGTGGCACCGACCGTGGCAGGAGCCATGCTGGGCAGGTCAGCGACTGCCTCTGCTGCCACCTCAGAGCCCAAAGTGCTCAGACAGCTGGGCACCTCCCGGGCAGCAGTGTCAGGGTCCCACTTGTTCACCAGGCCCAAGGGGTTGTCCCAGAGGTTGTAGCTGATATCTTCTGGCCCTTGGGACAGCTCTTCATCATTGCTTTCATTTCCTTGGCAGAGCTCTTGGAGTCTCTTATCTTGCTCCTGTTTCTTCTCCTGGGCCAAGGCCTCATGTTGGTTTCCGAAGTTTTCGTCCAGCGAGTCCGGGATACTATCATAACTTGGGATTGTCTCCAGCTCCAGGAAAACTGGGCTGGCTTCCCAGAGCACCTGCAGTCTGTGCTTTATGCAGGCCACGGACCTCATCAGGCGCTCCCTCTGGGACATGGTGCTCAGATTCCCACCAGTCTCTGCATGCACTGGCAGAGAAGTACCAGTCAGGTTTTGCCTTCTTTGGACGCAGGACACTGTGGGGTCCTGCTCTGACTCTTGCCCCTGGCACCATGTCCCTGGAAGCCTGCCCAAAGGATCTGACACAGACATGCTGTGTGCCTGCTCCTGCTGTGCTGTCAGCCGCTGGCTGGGCCTCTGGATACCAGTGTAGGCCATGCAGGACACTCGTACAGGAATACGGCTCCTGAACTTCACACAGATCTCCTGGGATGTGGTGCGGTCTACCTGGGTCCTTGTCTCCAGCTCCTGAGATGGCTCTGTCTCACGGAGCAAGGGCAGAGCTGGGTCCTGCTCTCCCAGGGAGGCTGCCTCAGGTGTGCTGTGTGTCCGGCCCTGCTGGGCAGCTGGCCGCTGGCTGGGCCTCTGCATGCCAGTGGAGGCCACGCGGGAGATGCGTACAGGAATACGGCTCCTGTACTTGGCACCTGTCTCCTGGGATGCAGTGCAGCCTGCAGGGGTCCTGTTCTTCACCGCTTCGGAAGGCTCTGCCTTGTGGAGCAATGTCGGTGCTGGGCACTGCTTGTCCAGGGAAGCTGACACAGCCATGCTGTGTGCCCGGTCCTGTTGTGCTGTCTGCTGCTGGCTGGGCCTCTGGATCCCAGTGGAAGCCATGCAGGACACTGGTACAGGAATATGGCTCCTGTACTTGACACGTGTCTCCTGGGATGCAGTGCAGCCTGCAGGTGTCCTGTTCTTCACCACTTCGGAAGGCTCCGCCTCGTGGAGCAATGTCAGTTCTGGGCACTGCTTGCCCAGGGAAGCTGACACAGCCATGCTGTGTGCCCGGTCCTGTTGTGCTGTCAGCCGCTGGCTGGGCCTCTGCATGCCAGTGGAGGCCAGGCAGTAGACTTGTACAGGAATACGGCTCCTGTACATCATATACGTGTTGTGGGATGAGGTGTTGTGCAGGGCAGACCTCAAGCTCTGAGAGTTTGTGGCGCTGCCCTGCTCATGGCTGGTGCCCTGAAAATTGGGGTTTGCCTTCTTCTTCGTTGCCATCTCTGTTGTCCTCTGCGGCAGAGCTCTCCAGGGAGCTCCTTCCTCACAAGGTAGCAACAGACTGGCTCTGCTAGGAGATCCTGGGGGGTCAGGGCAGTGACACCCTGCAGTGTCACAATGGCCTCTGTGCTGATGCGGTCCTGCACCACCAATTGTCCTTGGAATGCGCCTCTGTCACAAAGGGCCACTCCCGGAACACCAGAACCACCTGGAATTGATTGGATCTGCCTGTGCTGGCAGGACACAGTCCCTAGACTTCTAGACTTGTAGGTCCTGCTGTGCCCAGGCTCCCCTGAGGCTCCTGACACAGTCTCACATGACATCCTGATCCCTAGAGTGGAGAGCCCTGGCTTTGAAGGACAGGCTGTTTGGTGCATGAGTTGTTGTCCAGATGGACTCGGCCAGAGGGCTGTGGTCAATGGCTCCATGTCCAGGTGGAGGTGGCGGGTGTCCCTCAGGACTCTGCCATGGAACCGGGGCTCTTCAATGTCTTTCTCAATGACACAGAGAGTGGGATCGAGCGCGCCCCCCGCACCTTTACAGCTGACAGGAAGCTGAACTGGACAGGTGACACAAGCGAAGCAAGGAACCATCCAGAGGGACCTGGACAAGCTTGAGAAGTGGGACTGCAAGAACCCAGTGATGTCCAACAAGTTCAAGGGCCTGCTCTTGGGACAGGACAATTCAAGAATCATCGAGGCTGGAATAGACCTTCCAGATCTTCTAGTCCAACTGCCAACCCAGCGCCACCACAATCACTCCTAACACATATCCCCAAGTACCACTTCCAGAGTCCTCTGAATTTGCACTTTTTCCTACCCAGCTTTTGCCTTGCCAGAATGACATAAAGGATCTTTAGTGTTAGCCACTTTCTTATCCTGTAAATAAGAAATCATCTGATTCAATTACGTCTATCTATGCTGGTGCGGTATTAGCCACAAAGTGATGTAGAAATAATCTGGCTTCCCGACCTGAAAATTTGCTGATGCAAGCATTACATTATCACAATTTACAGTCCAACTAGTGAGTCAGTCCATCCATCCATCCATCCATCCATCCATGCAGAAGACCTCCACGTGGAGCTCAGTGGGTGCCTGCATGGGAACTCAGAGCCCCTCTCCCCCTCTGCACTGACTTTTATGTAAGAGAGATTGCTTTGCTCAGCTCATGCTGCTGGAAATGAGCAAATGCTCCTCAGCACTCTTCTGAGTTACACAGCTTTTTTAAACTGGAGCCACCAGGCAGGGCCATGGCTTTGTGCAGAACAGCACGACATGTGTAGGAGGGCAAGGAGCCCTCGCACAGCACCAGGTGAGGAAGAAGAGAATCCTGTACTTGGATGTGCTGAGAGAACAGAAAATATCTCAAGAACAAGCCATGTTGTTTTGTTACAAAAGCAAGCTGAGGGTGATTCTTTCCAAGATGTCTCTTGAGGCAGAGTAACTTGTCTATTTGTTGAATAACATCCCCACAGGAGCACAAGTGGGAAACCTTATACCTTTTCCCCCTGTTTAAACACCTGCCTCTATTACCTACATGTCAGGCTCACCCTGAAATTTCCTCCAAGCTGTGTGTGGTCCCTGGCAACACCACAACATGGTGCAGTTGACAGAAGTGTTGCTTCCAGAAGAGCAGGAACCAGGCCAGTCTTGAAGCAAAAAACATGTATTAAAACATCAGTCTTCCTTTAAAAATGATCAATCTAAATGTACATATTGGACCAGCCATTACCAATGTTTTGCTTTTATTTTTCTTACAAGAAAAATTAAGCAGTTCATGTAATGAATTAGTGATTTTCTCTTCCATCATTAAGTAATTTCTAGAAAGAAAAAAAAATACTCCAAGGCCAACTGTATATTTATCATGTTCGGTGCAAAATAAATCCCATACCAGGTCTTCCATCCTAGGCTTCCCAAACTCTTGTACACGCTTTATAAACACTATTAATCATGCAGAACCTGTCAGCAGTGTTAGCAGAGCACATAATGTATTTGGAACATTTGCAGCATAACAGCTTTGAATGTAAAGGTCACCATCTCCACATTAACTCCATCAAAATAATTGGGTAATTTTCCTTTAAAAACACACAATACAGTTTTTCCCGGAGATCCCATGTGGCAGCTCAATCTGACATCTGTGAAAGAAAGCATGGAGCTGCATGTATGGTATCACAAAGCTGCATGGAGGATCAAAAGAAAGTATTTGCTTATGTTAGCTCCCAAACAGAGGAATGTCAAACCCAGGAATTACACCAATGCATCCAAGTCAAGCCCATGCAAGTGAAGCATTTTTTGCAGGAGTCATATACCCTTCTCCATCGGCGAGTGTGACCCAGCTGGTGTGCAGAGCGCCTGAGGAGTTACTGTGACTGAATAAAGCCCCCTTCCTTCCTCTTCTTCCTTTTGCTGGGAGCAACTGTGCATCTCCTCCATTGGGCACAGGAGCTGACCTCCTCTGAAAGCGTGCCAGCACCACTAATCACCTGGCAGGGAAGCTGTCAGCATGTCCTCCTCACAGCTCCTGCAGCTAGTTCGGCTCTGCCTGTCCCACGGCCCGGGGTTGCACCTCCGCCTTGTGCTTCTCTCCATGAAATCTTGTCTCCGACTAAGCTGATGGTCAGCCACAGATACACAGCCCTCTCATAACTAGAACAGTAACGGACGGATGACAAAAAGAAGGGATCATCTGTCTCATCCACCCTTGCTGGCACAAATCTCTGCCCTGCTCCTTCTGGCCACACTATTGCTGCTAGTGGCCTCCTCGGCCACTTGGGCACACACTGGCTCATGTTCAGCCACTGTCAACCAGCACCCCCACATCTTTTTCCACTAGGCAGTTTTCAAGCCACTCTGCCCTCAGCCTGTAGCTACTGCATGGGGCTATTGTGGCAGATTAGCAGGCTGAAGGGTGCAAAGATCACCAACATGAGTGATATCACAAATGAAGAAACACACAAGCACTTTTGCCGAACAGCTAAGGCCATTACTGCAAACACCAAGATTTCTGCAAATAAGATAAACAGGGAACCAGAGGCGTCCCAGTACTGCAGAATTCTACTTGTCTGAAGATATAAGTGCTTTATGAAGTTATCCATATAAGATACATTATTTTGTGTAGTCAATCGTCAGTATGATAAATGAATTCCAGCCAGTGGGCCAATTTTGAACTTTCCCAGATCTGCTACCCTGAAGATTGGAAGATGTCTCTTACTTGGGGCCTCCTATCGCAAATGATTTTCACGTGTCGGTTGCCTCAAGCAGTGGTGTGAACCCTGATATCTCCTTTACAATCAGACAGCCATCTTCCTCTAGCTTTAAAATAGCTCCTTTCATGATGACTTTTGAGGGGCCACGCCAACATGCAACACGCACCCCTTGGAGTCAAGTTAGTATATGTTGTTACCACGGGTTGGAGCCATGGAGAAATAGATCTTCCACTGTTTGTGCTCTGAACCGAGAGTTTTACGGCACTGGGAATATCAACCTGTCTGAATGAGCTGATGTTAGAGACGAGAGTCAAAACATCCAACCCATCAGGATGACCAGCGCTACTGATAGAATCTTCATGGAATTATAAGTTACAAAATCCCTTAAATCTGTCCAAAGGGTGGACTGGAATATTCATCAAGTCTGCTGTACCCAAGGAAAAATCCAGAAATAGATTCTTTCATCAGCACTGAATTCTCATCCAAAGGCAAAGTGGTGGTTTTGAATTTCCTGATGTTCTCATCCCTAGATAAGGTCACCATGTCCTCCTTGGCACTGCAAATTTTCCCTTCCTAGCAACGGGCTAGGCCAAGTTGCACTCGTGCTGGCCTTACATGGCGTGGTGGGAGAAAAAGCACTTTAGCTCCCAGACATGTGATTAATTGTTGTCCCTTTTAATGAGTGCTAATAGCTAAGATTTTGCAGAGGAAATAGCTGCCTAGTATAACTGGCCTTTGGCCACCAATTTGTTTTCAAACAGCGTTGGTTTGCTTTGACCATTAACCAAAACCAAATCTCAGTCAAAGGGAGGGATGAGGCTCTGCATTTTACTGTTCAAACCTTGTATTGTCCATGGACTACTCTTAAGCCATAAACTGTACCTTACAAAGGGACCCAGATGGGGTAACAAGAGCATGATCCTACATATTGGGAAGGAGACAGGGGGAGCAACCTGCTCAGGAGATTTCCTTCATAATGGCACATGGCAGCTGCTGCTCACCCTACCACAGTCACGGTGAAGGGCTGCCATTTGGCCATCCCGGCAAGCTTGACTGAGCACTAACAAAAAGCCAAGACACCAAGCACAAAATCCTGGGCCCACAAAAGGAAATGGCAACCATTCCCTCCCAACATCCAACCTCAGAGGCAGAGTTTTGGCTTCAGGCTCTCTCATTAGCTCAGCAAATTACCTCAAACCAGGAGGTCCCACTACCTTTCCCAGGTTTTCAACCTGCACAGAAGCAGCACACTTCCACCCCTGTGTGAGCTGCTCAGAGGTGAAGGGCTCAAAAACCTGGCTGAGCACCCATGACTCCTGTTGTGCTCCTCTTGCTCAAAGCAGAAAGGAGAACGCTGAAGCTGAGACTGCACGACTGGCTAGCACTTCTGATAAATACAATAAAAGCCACCCCAGCAATCAGTAAACAGTGGTATAATTAGCAAATGTTTTTCTATTTACTTCCTTTAATATGCAATAGGGGGAAATGAAATAAATGTCAAGGACTTCATCAAACAGATGGTTCTGCACTTATTATTTTTCTCGGCCGTATTGTTTGCGTCAACTAAAGAAGAAACTCCTTTACGAAGTGTGACTCATGGATTCCTGGGAAGCTGCATTCTCAGCAGGGGGAGGACAACAGGGAAGAACAGGAAAGGGGAGGGAAGAGGACTCAGCTCACGAGCTTTTATTAGGAGCATTATTATGTCTCATTAATTAATCTGAGCACCGCTTTAGTGACGTCTCGGTCTCATTTCACAGGAAAAAATTACTCTGGATTGCCAAGTTAAATAGACAATTACAGGAAGACCAAATTATGCCTACATTGCAATCCCTCAGGGCACCAGGCCAAGTCCATGTCAAATCCATAATAACTAGACTACCCTCACTAAAAACAGCTCCTGTGGACATACGTCATGAACCATTTGTAATCTACACAGAGGATGTATTGATCTTCTTTGGGCTTCCTTTCTCATAAACTCATAATAGAAAAGACAGGATTTTTTAAGCGCCTAACTCTCTGCAGCACATATGCAGAGCATAAGCTGCATTAGCTCCAATAAAGCCTAATTAAAGTATAACCATTAGCTGCTTCATCTCCTTTTCCTATCCCAAGGGGCAGCTGCTTAGAAAGCAGGAGGAGAAGCTTAGTACATTTCAGAGGAGGAATGCAAAGAAAAACCCCTTGTATTTTCCCTGAAGACAGACATAAAGGTAAAATCCAAGAAAGGCCTCTCTTTACCTAGTGAAAAAACCCCGCCAACTTTCCAGATCTGCTTGGACTACAGAAGAGCTAGGAGATCCCTATGAAAAGAAGGAATGTGAACGGATGTGTCCAAGAAAATGCAATGCCCTTAAAAAACAGCTGACATGAGAACTACTTACACCTTCAAATCTCACTATCAGAATTCCTTTTCCCACCTGCAACCCCCAGCTCTTGGTCTATTCTTTTTCTCTTCCCCTCACATGCAGGTCTGTCCTTTTCCCCTTGCCCTACCTGACGACTTCCAGCTGGAGGGGGCCACATTGTTCCCAGTCCTTGTACATTCCCTGATCAGTCCCCTCAGCTCCAGTGTTTTGGAGCCCCCTTTCAAGCACAAGTTTCTTTACTCCGGACAGTGAGTGTCAGTGGCTCAAGAAAAATTGGTGTTGATTGAACCAGAGCACCAAGAGCCTGGCACAACCATGGCAGTGCAAACCTTCATCCTCCCTTGCAGTCCCAATTTTTCTCAGCACTTCTCCCAGGCCAATCTCAATCCCTTTTGTTGTTGTTGTTGTTGTTCCTCAGCTTAGTGTTCGTGTATGAAGAAATGATCTGGATGGCAGTGCACTCCCCCTCATCTGTCCTGGGCCCCTCCCCGCTGCAGGAGATCTGGGTCACTCTCCCTCCTCTGGCATGCTTCTTGTTGTCAGAGGACGCACAGCCTTTCATTCTCTTTTCCTGAAAGGTGGAGGTGAGCTGAGCTCCATGTGGCTCTGTCACCACCCAGACCTGGCAGGTCACCACCAGCACCAGCCTGGCCACCACTGACAGCAGCTTCCAACTCGGAAATAACACTCTCCTCCTCCCTCAGCTACAGCTACGTATCACTGAGCACACCAGGGAATATTCTCTTCTGCTCCACACTCTGACATTCACACACACGTTTCTTGCTCCATGCTCCTGTCACCTCCTTTCCCCTGCCGAAGAGTTTGCTTTGTGTTTTAGGTTTTTTGGGGTTTTTTTTTGGTAAAAGTGTGAGACGAACTTACCTGCATGGACAGCCCCCCAGGAACAGCCAAACATGAATATGCCTGCCAGCCTGGTGTAAATTTTAGTATGGTGTTGCACATCCCTTCCATTGTTCTTGGCAAGTGAGGATGACGCCATTGCCACACGGCTCACGCTCGTCACAACTGGTGATACGAAAAAGAACAATTAGCCTCTTCAAAATGCCTTCCAAACTATTGTGGGGATCCTGGAAGGGGCTTTGTTTTCTCTTTCTTGCCTTGATGTTGTACAAACGAGCAATGAGTGTTATTAAATCTCTGTTCCTTCCTCAGGCTGTAATGCTCTTTCCCTTTTTCCCTCTTGTCCTAGGTTGCAATATAAGATATATTCTATTACCATCTCCACAAGCTGTTAAAACAGGTGAGGCACTGTTCGTTATCTCCTGTCATGACTCACCTCCTGATAACTCCCTCTGGGTGTTATCTCTGTTAATGGGCCATCAAGAAACCACCACATGACTCATGGAATTACCTCATTGGCATTACCTCACTGGAATTACCTCATCCCATTGTGAGATGCTCTGCCCAGGGGGGAGGAGCCAAGCATTCCCAACTGAATATAACCTGGGCCTTGGAACTGCAGAAGTCAGCCCTGCCTACTGGATTCCCAGAGGACAAGAGCTACCACTGGACCTTCAGGTGGAGACCAGACTTTTCTACAGGATCACCACTTCAACAGAGCCACTTTACTTGGACTGCTACCACCACCACCCTGACTAACAGGGTGTCAGGTTGTATCCAACTTTGTCAGTGTTTTTCCTTGTACTATTTCATTTCTTTATTTTTTTTCTATTAAATTATAATTCTGACTTGCAATCTCCCACTGGTTTGTTTTCAAACTAGCACACCTCTACTGTCTCAGTTTAGGATTTTTCATGACCCAAGCCAACCTATTCAAGTGACAAAGCAGATTGCTTTGCAGCATAGCCTCCAGCCAAAACTGTGACCTTTTTAACAGTGGGGTGAAATGGCAACATTTTGATTATCATGATGCTTTTGTTTTGGAGCTAGGAAAATTGTTTTTCATTCTTTAACAACCAAGGAGATGTTTACCTTAGCAAAGGTTGCTTGGTCTTGATTAGCAACTTTGCAAAATTGCCCACAGCCACTGACAAGCTATTTTGTGTTTTTCGCTGACATTTATTAAATGTTTTGTCAATTTCTCACAATCCTGTTAATATTTCCTTTTAAAAACTACTGTTGAATTTTTAAATAACGCTGCTGAGAAGTGTAAGAAGGCCCTCAGCACCCTAATGCCATATTTTCAGATGCATGAAGCCTGCTTTCTTATTACTTTTGAAATTTGAAAAGTCATTAAAAAGGGAAAATCCCAGTGAAAAATGGAAACTCCAAACACAGTCTTTGTGATGGAGGCTGCACACTGAGAAACACTTTCCTGTTCTGAAATAGCAATAGGAAGAGGTGGAAGCATCAGCTTCTTGTTTGGTTCTCAGCTCCAGCTCCAAGCAAAGGCCGCCTGAATCATGTTGCACTCTCCTTTGCTAACTTTCATAAACTTTAACCTTCATTTTTGACTTTTTACTATTATTTATACAGAGTCCACCCAGTCTGCAGTCAGTTCCCTGCAAAATAACTGAGGAGTCATCAGCAACAGGAGATTTTCCAACAGTAAGAGAGGAATTTTGAGGCAAGAAGGGAAACTGCATGTAGGATGGAGCTCTGCCTCTTGATTGCTAATGCAAATATTAATTTACAACTATCCTTTGAAAAGATTTCATCTGATATTGAGATCCACAGAAAAACAGTGTCTCATCACGCAAATGCTCAACAAGGCTAACTTTCAATCTGCAAAGTCAGACTCTTCTGCTTTATACCAAAAAATAAAATAAATCTTCATTCTGTGCTTCAGCAGCAGTTTAGGCTATCCAGCAAAGGATGTCTGTACATATTTTGCAACAACTTAACAGGGAATAAAAAACCTAGGGCAGCAAGGGCACCTAAAGTTTCTTACAGCCTAGGGCTCTTCTTCTCTTGGCTTCTCCTCCAGAGAAATCTGGAAGTGAGGAAGAAAGGTTTGTGGATGTAGGAAGGTCCCATTTGACTCACTTCTTAAGGCATTTACACTGTTTATTAATGAAGGGGTATACAAATGCACCAAGCCCTGACTCTCCAGGAAGGGTAAAGCCCACCTTGCACAACCTCACGTGAAATAGTAGAGCTCTTTTTCTGCAGCTGCGGACACCTGTCTCTGTCGCTGTCCGCTCGACCGCCCGGCTGGCCAGCAGGCGACACGATTCCCAGCAGCCTGTCAGCAAGGCTCTCTGTGCCTTTAAAAGCTTCCGCGGGAGCTCTGCAAAGAGCTGTTTGCCTCGTAGCCCAGGCTGGGGCTGGCGGCAGACGATGGTAACAACGCTGCGAACACGGCGAAGGCAGAGGAGGAGAGAGGAGCTCAAATGTAGCAGCAGTCTTGTGTTTATTCCCTGCCCCGAGGAACAGCAGAACGCGACGCTAAGAGCAAAGGCTACAAAATCAGCAACGAAAGGCGGCCACAGGGGGTTTTAAAGGGCCAGAGAAAGGGGAGGAGAACAGGGATACACCAATGGGGGAATGATGGAGGGTGACAGGTACCCAATAACCGGGAAGGGAAGGAGGGACAAATTCAAGCAGACCAATGGGGATAACAGGACAACCGAACTCTGCAGAACAACATGAATATTAAATCAACGCTATGAATATTAAAATTACTCCGAGGGAAGAGGGGTGCAGATGTAACAAATGATGGACAACTCAAAGCCTGGGAAGTTCCCCAGCCACGCCTTCTCCCTCTGCCTCAGACCCACTGTCATGAGGGGGAAAATTAAGCCAATTGATGTCATTAATTCTCATGGAGAAGGCGGGCTGGGTCACCTCCACATGTCTCATCTTCTATTCTGATCAAATAACCGTGGGTTCCTCCATTCTATCCAGTGTCCTGCCCAGTGGAGAAGGTGTTTGTAAGGAGGGCGTTGCCAAGCTTCACAAGTCAACAGCATAATCTGCTGGTGCCATATTTTTTCTGCATGATTTAAGGGTGGACAATGA
>VZTJ01003449.1:0-31168 GCA_013397795.1 Orthonyx spaldingii
TGGCTGCATAAACATGGCAACAGTTCAGGTCCCTGATCCAGAACATCCTGTGTGCACGTTTCCCAGCACAGCTGAACTGCGAGCAACTGAGTCATCTGATGCTTTTTGTTTGGGGGCCCTTGCAGTAGGATTTTGGGGACCTGTGAGCTTCAGCACTTCTGGATTTGTTGCACTGTGTTCCTGGCCAGGAGAATAACCTGGCAAACTACTGCATTTCCCACCAGGACACATTCTTGGGAGCATGTCTTACTGAAATGAATTGTTTCTGAGCATTGTCAAGGAAGCAAGAAAATGTATGGAGAAACCATTAGGGCGTAGTAGTAAGGGGAATGTCACTAAATTCTATTTTGTAAAATGAGCAAAAGGCTCTTGTAAGCCTAAGATCAGGAAGGAAACAATAGCATTTGGCTGTGGTTCACCTGCCGGTTCTTACTGAGCACAGAGCTAAAGCTCCCACTTGGCTCAGCCGGGGCTTTCTGCAGCAGAAATTCCCTCTGAAGTGCGGTGTGGCTGCTCATGGTAAGAAAAGTTGCTTGGGCAATGAATACCACTTCATGTGATTCACTGTAGCGTGGCACAGTATGTGAGACTGTAGTGCAAGGAGCTTGGAGGTGGGAGTTGCTACTTGTGGTGGAGCAATCCACAGCAGTGAACAGAGCTGCATCCAGGCAGAGGAAACCAGTGTACAACTGCTTAAAGCACTCCGCATTAGAACTCTTGTCCTCTTGTATCATATTAGGATGGCTTAAGAAATGGCTCTGTCTCCTTTATTTTTATAGTACTGCTGCAGAGTTTTACATTAATATTAAACGACTTTAAACAGCTGAAGAATGCTTTTTCAAATTTTTGAGACTGACATGTGGTCTTGTAATGAAATGTGATGAATTCAGAGGGATTTCTTTCTCTGTGCACCTTTAGGGGCTCATTCCCATTCTGTGTGTGGTGGTGTGATGGGGTGATCACAGAACAGCCAAAGCTGCTACAGCACAGAGCTTTTGTTGCTTAATTTATCTGGAAAAAATGAAATCCTTTCCCGTCAGTATTAATATTGCCAGGAAATATGACCTGAAATCCAGCAATTTAAAAAGGTTTTCTCTGAGTTATACAGCAGTGTCCCAGACTAATTGCATATTGAAATAAAGTAACTGCCTTTGAAAGATTGCAATGCAATAAATACGTGTCATAGAGACTTGGAATTAGTACTTTACAAGGGTGCCCTGTAACTATCAGGCAAGTTGCTACTACATGCAGGCTGGTCTCTTTTGTGAAATCTATAAATTTCTTCAGGTTCCGTGCTCTCCCTAAGTCCTCTACTTGAAGTTGTTGAGGGGGAGAGATGCACCTTTAAATGATAATTTTATACCTTTATATTTTAGGAGGTGGAATACACAGTCTGAGGCATGTTATTCTTTCCCAGGTGTCTGGTAATTTATAGATGTCTGTCATAGATCCTACAGTTTTATATATTTTCAGTTAACTGAGATTCAGCTCTTTATTATCTCTGGAATAATTATGTTTCACATGAGCTTTAATTAGAAAATCCAAATGGTGCAGTGCTAAATATGTCAGCTGGGGAAGACTGTCCAAGTTCTGTAGTGAAATGCTGCTCTGGGGAGCAAAATCATCGAAAGGGTGTCTTGTCTTTGTGCTGCTGGGAGCAGGGGAATGATTTGGGCTGGCTTAAGTTCAGCTGCTGGAGCTAAGCTGAGCTGAACTGGCCATGGCCTCTCATGGGTATCCATCTCTGAGGCAGTTGTACAAATTAAGTGTAGAATTTGTTGTATAGCTTTACTAGAGCTGCAAATGCTCTCAGTTCCTCTGCTAAACATTCGTGTGTGTCTAGCAAACCAAAAACTGATGTTTCATCTTGCACTTGCTTGCTCTTGCACTTGACCAAGCTAAGTTGACAGAGCACCTTGCATATGATCAGGCTTTGTTTAAACCTTTGGATTTTTTTACAGTAAATTGCTTGGATCAGCACGTCGAAAAGTCTCCGAACAGAGTGGCTTTGATTTGGGAGAGAGATGAACCTGGCACTGCAGTGCATGTCACATACAGGTACGGCACCTTCTCACGATGCCTGGCAGTGTGGGGGAACAGGAAATGGGATTTCTTTCACCTGACAGTTTTCTTTTTGCTTGCTGAAGACGTGCATGGGGAAATTTCTGTGAGCAGCTTCTGGTTTCAGCAGATCAGCAAGTGTCTTGGTGCAAACATCTTGTGTTGATGGTCAGCAGCATGATACTGAGCCCTGGCTGGAGGGGATTTTAAGGTCCCTACGTTCCTCTTCCCCATCCTCAGTGCAGTTTGGAGCAACCTTGAGGCTGCCATGAGTGGACTTGTAGTTGATGCTATGGATCGTAGGGTTTGTTAGAATATGGCAGGTTTAAGCATATTTCTCTTCTCCTTGCTATATGCACTCATTTAGGAGACAGTCCTGCCTGCAAAAGTGCCTTTTACATCCTCTGTGTCTCTAGTGAGTGTTGAATGTTTCCCAGATTTGTACGTTCCTTAGTGCATGTTTTAGGGAGCCAAATGTTTGAGCTGCTGAATCAGAAAGCGGAAGAGATGAAGAATGTCCTAGCATCAGACCTTTACAGAATGTTTTCTGGAACTTATTGGGATTCCTAGAACTCCTTGGGTGTGAATAGGTTCTGGTGGTCTGATTCATCTCCAGAATTTATTAAAGCTCCTGGAAACGTTATTCATTGGAGCGAGGAAAGTGGTCAGCAGGGAGGAGTGGGTGTAAAAATAACTTTGAGAGGTTAGTGCTCCATGCAACAGAACTAAACACTAGCTGATATAAACCTGTGAAAGGAGTGCGTTGGTTTTCATCTTGGTATTGTTACTTGACAGGGTGTTTAGGCCTGTTACGATGTAAATATGTTGTCATGAACTGGGTAGCTTGGCTAAATGCTTTGAGTTTTGCTTTTTGCTATTCTGGTGGTAAACATGGAGATGGAACCAAAGGTTTCTCCCAGAGTTTATGTATGGTGTGTTTTTCTCCCAGGTTTATGCACTTTTACCTCTCTCCTTATGCCTCAGGCATGAAAACTGGGGGTAGGAGAGAGGTGACAATCGTGCTCAGATTAACCTGATAAGGAAAGCAGCCTAACAAATAGCACAGCCTCATTCAAGGCAATGCTAACCTCCCCCATAGGCTGCTGCTTGAAATGTGTTGAGCAGCTCCAGACACTCAAAGGTCTTATCTGCAATCTCTGGAGATATGGGAAGGCCCTTTTGAACAGCAACAGAACTGGTTTGTTTTTCCTGGCCATGCCAAAATGCATTTGGAAGGTAGTATGTTTTCAGCCTGTGGAATTGTGATTTCTGTGACATGAAGACAAGTAACCCATGTCTGAAAACTGAACCCTTCTTTGTGCAGCCTTGCAGAGATAAAGTAACTGGTATTGGCGTGAGGAACATCCAAGTGAAAGATGGGTTGGCAACCTCTATTTTCAAACTTCTGCCTCTACTTGACAGCCATGTTTCTGTTTCTGCCTTATACTCTGGGAGTATACTCTCAAGAGACTTTGGTCCTACTACGTGGTAAAAGAGGTCATTTGGTTGTCTGCTTATCTCATTAACCCAGGAATAGCTTTGTTGAAAACAGCAATACTCCGTGACTATTTTGCCTTTTCTGTGGTCTTTGGGCTGCATTTTTACAGGTTTTAAATGGGACAGGAAGCTTTTTCCAGAGTGTGTTGGCAATGACCTCCCTTTGAGATTGAGCTGAGTTGAAAACCTTTTGCAGTAGTGCGTTATTTGAGCTAGAAATTTTGTGAGGGAAGGTGTACCAGAGCAGGAGGTGGCCCAGGAGCTGGGATGCTGCTTGATTAGTCCTTGGTGAGCCTCCTGTAGCACATCAGCCTCAGTGTGGAAGGAATGAGAGGAATGCTGGACACGTCTTGGCAGAAGAGAGATGCTCCTTTCCTTAGGGTCTGGATATGCTGCTAATGGGATAGCAGCCTTAGAGTAAGGACTTAGCACTCTGGGAAGCTCAACACTTTAATTTGGGCACTGCCTCACGGACTGGCTTTGAGTAAGGTCGTGGATTCTCAGCTGGGAGAGGGCTGTGCAGGGCTTATGTGCAACGTGCTACAAGGCACCAGTTTTTTGTATTATCTACTTTGCAAAGCTTGCTGCTGTGAGCTGCTTCTCCTCAGAGATAAGCCCTGGGTGACACAAGGAAAGATGCAGCTACTGGCCTGGGTCCTCTGCCTTCTCCTCTGGGGAGTTGTCAGGGACAAGAGAACAGCTGAGTGCTGGCCTTGTTCCCACCACAGCCTGCAAAGGAAGAAGGTGTCTGTGCAGGAAAAGGGCTGGAACAGGCTTTCTCCTCCCTGAGGAAGGGAAATACCTTCATCAGTAGGCTGTCCCCCATGCATTGGCAAGGAACACAGCTGCACTGGAAGGTGCTGTCCCAGCTAGCTCCTTCTTGGCAGAAATAAAAGTCTCAATTTGCCTCTGCTGTGGGCAAAGAGCTAGTGGGCTGTGCCATCAGTCAAGCCCACATCCCTGTACACACTTGTCAGCAAGGTGGGTTGTGTTTGTGCAGCAGAGTTTAGGTGCTGTGTGCTAGTGAAAGAATCCAAACATCTGCTGATGGGCAAAGATACCCAAAGCCATAGGTGAAACATTTCGTTTTTGCACCAAGAGATGATGGCTGCCCATACACACTCTGTTGGGATGCTCTTTGTCACTGCCAAGTTTTGTCTTGTCTCTCTAACTCACCCTTTCAGGAAAAAAAAAGTTCACCAGCTGTTCTTGCTTTTTTCTCTCTCTGGGTTTCATTTCTATCAAGTCGAAATTCAGCTAAATTTCAGATTATCTCTGGTTTTGAATAGGAAGGTGAGAGACTTGTTTTTTTACTGCTATGTAACAACAGGAAATACAACCCTCCTGTGCTTTGGTGGCTGCAGTCAGCAGAATGGGGACAGATCATGCAAATCAGTCATCAAGAGGCTCTCTGGCTCTTCAGAGGCTAAACCACCAAAAACTCATCGGTAGGGCAGTGGCTTAGTAGCAGAACTGTGCTGTGTGAGCTGACAGCTGAATTCATTGTCAAAAGGGTCCAATCAGACTGGGAGTGTTTTGTCCTGCTTTGTGGGTATTGTCAGGGCTCAGGGCCTTTAAAACCTTGCAGAGGAAGTCCCCAATGCATTGCTGAGCCTGGGTTTTCAAGGACACTGTGCCTTATGAAAACAGGTGGAGTTGGTGGCCGGAGCTGTTGGGTTGTAGCCTCTGTGAGTTCAACAACAGCAAGTGTTACAGACAGCAGCTAAAGTTATGCCAGCACTCCCCCTGTCTGACATGGAGTTATTTATGCTCTCATGTGTTCCCTGGTTTACCATGGTCTCTACAGTTTATCCACCCATGACCCAGCGGATCTACAAAATCCCATGGCTGTTGTCAATGGGAGCTGTGGGAAGTGGGCAGCAGAATGCATTATCTAACCTGTTTTTCAAAAGGGCTGCAGGTCTCAATAGAAGGGTGATCACTTTGGTGCAGAAAATGTTGCTGCCAGAGGGAATGTTCAAAATGCAAAATAGAAAGTAGGGAGAGGGAAAAGCTGAAGGACCAGAAATTAGGGTCCTAGGTAGGTGGGAGAGAAGTGGTTGGACATCTTCATGAGCAATATGATAGCTACACCTTTAAAAAGCCAATGGACCCCTCAGCCTAGGCTAAAATAGTTGGAATTGTATTAGAGATCACAGTGAAGGCTGTAGCTGAAAGCCATGATGGTACTTATCATCAACAGCAAAATTCTTTTCCATCTTTCCAGAGCTGCCTTTGTGAGCTGTGGTTGCAAGTAAATCTTGCCCAGGCTTTCAGCTTTCCTCATTCAAGACAGCTCATGGATTTTTCACTTTCTGACCTGACAAAGGTTGCAAGGGGTTTCCCTTGCCTTGGGTTCAGGATGTCTGCAGGAGGGCTGGGCAGTTGTGCTCTAATGCCCAGTTTGGACACTTGACCTGAATTTTCAAACAGTTTTGGCCTAATCCAAACCATAATTCCAGGAAATAAACTGATTGCTGCAAGAAATACTCCACCCAGCTTTTGTGCCATGACAGCAGAGAACATGGCTTGAACTCTAAAAAAGGTACTGTCAAAGCCTGTATATGGCATTGAATGTATCAAGAAAAAGTCTAGAATAATTTTGCAAAAGGCTCCTTCCCAAAAAAGGTCTTGATGCAATTTTTTTGGATGTAAAAGGAGCTGGCTTCCTTTGTTTAGAAAGCTGTGGGCTGTCTTGCTGTGGCAAAAGGTAACATCAGACTTACTGGAAAACTGTTTCTCAAAGCATCCCTGAAATGCGTCAGAGAAGTGCCACGTGGTGCTGATGGGTTTTACAGAAGTTGTTCCAGACACTGCACTGAGTGATGGGCTCTGGAAACACAGGCACAGCGGTATCTGGGGAGGGATCTGGGTGAAATGTGGTCTGTCAGTTCCTGAACAGAGATGTAAGGACAGGGAGAGGAGTGCTGTGTCTGTTAGGTTAAACAGAAGAGCTGGCCTGAACAATGATCTGCTGGCTCTGTTGGAGGGCCAGCCTTGTAGGTCTTGTGCTCACAAGTGATGCTGTGGTAGCTGAGGAGATTCCTGCATAGAGAGTCTGGAAGACAATGGGCTCAAAGCCTTTTCTATGGGCAAAATGGAAGCACACGTTATATAGAGAGACACAAGAATTAGTTATTATTTTTAGCCCTTAACACTTTAATCTTCTTACTCAAATTCTTAATAATACAGAAAAAGAGCAGGTCCACATTTCTCTTACTGGTCCTTTGTCTGTGTTCGTTAGTGCACCTGCCTTCTTCCTGGCTTGCTTTGTTCTAAATGCACAGACTGGATCTATTGCTCTTTCTCCTTTGCAAATGCTCTCCTTCTGGGTCCAGCTGGTTGCTGCTTCCCTGTTTCTCAGCTCTGCTCTGACACTTTACCCACTGGAGGAGTGTTCTGCTGTCCAGTTTGCTCTCTTGCTTGCTCTCATCTCTTACAATTTGCTTTTGCAGAGGATCCTCAGACCGTTGTGCCATGAACTGACTCTGCAGTTTCTCGTCTGTCTCTGTCAAGAGGGGCTGGGCACTTCCTTCTGCTTGCAGCACATTTCCTTCTCCTGCAGTGGCTGTGCTGAGATCCTCCTGCTGTCTGCCCTGCTTGCACAGAGGGAGCTGGGTGCCCTGGAATGCTCTGTGTGCCCCTGACTTTGTTCCTCTCCTTTATTCCTGCCTGCCTCTGCTGAATGCAGTGCCCTGCTCTGAGTGGCTGCACTGACATCCTTGGGGGTGCAGGCAGGTGGTGGATGTGCCTTGCTACCAACACCTCCCAGCCAGCATTCCATGCCATTGCCTCCGTGTCAGGGGTGGGGCACTGCTGGGTTTGAGGGTTTCATTTATTCCTGGCTCTTCTGACCTTGTGTGATGGAGGAACTGCAATGCCAAGCTTGGCAGCAGCAGCACATGGGGAGGGTGACAGCCATGGTTTCCTCCTGCAGTTTGTTTAGGTGCAGTCACTCTGCAGTGTGCTCTTTCCCCACCAGGATGTGTCTGGGTTAAGGACTGGCAATCTGTAACCTGCTGGCATGCAGCAACTGCCTGCCTGTTAGATAGCAAAAAGTGTTTGAAGGAGTGGGGGAGTCAAGGGAAGGATTCCTGACACCGCTAACTCCCTTTCTTGAACTGGAGGGGAAGCCTGACTTGCCACAGGAGCCAAAAGACATACCTGATGCTCAGGGATTTGTGGATTTCTTTGTTGGAGTTCTTGGCTTCACCTTCTCCTTGCCTTTGTGTCCATTCCCCCACGTGCTGTACCTCTAAGGGCTCTCCAAGGTATTTCTATCCCAGAATTTCAGCATACAAAGAAGAGGTGAATAGATCCATGGGTAAAGACTGATCCATGTTGTCTATCAACTTACTTATACACTCTCCTTAAGCAAATGTTAAATTGGGATTAATCATAAAAAACAAGGAGAGCTTTTGCCATTGTGGTTACTGAGACCTGAATAAGCAAGAGGAATAAGACAAATCATGAAGTTGCTCCGAAAACACACTGGCATTTCTGTATAGGTGAAAGAGGCTGCAGCTCAGAAAGCACTTGAATGTTTTTCATTGCAGATAAGTAGTTTTTGTTATTTTCTCACAGCTGTCTGTCTGGAGCTTGTTTCCCTTCATGTGCTCTGCAGTTGAGCAGCTTAGTTTTGGTTTGCCTCTTTGTTATTCATCCACATTGAGAGTTTTCTTTAATGTAGCATCAGATAAATTCCAGACCAGAAAATGTGGCCTTTTAGGACAAGGCACCAAACCAATGCTTGGGTGGGAAATCATTATTGCACAGAGTTGCTCAGTTCATGAACTGCGTGAAAGCAAAATAAAAATCTGACTGTGCACTTCCATGGTCACAAGGGCCTCAGGAAGAGGTGTTCAATGTTGTGCTTTAGAGTTTAGGCTGATCTCTAACTATAAGGGATTAGGGGGAAATTCAGTCTGGAGTGCAGCTACTCCATGCCTGCTTTCTGCAGGGTTGTGGTCACTGCAGTGGCTGCTGTTGCTGCTGAGCAGGTGCTGAGCACGTCTGGCCACCTCTCTGAGTTCAGGAATGGGCTGTTTACTTGATGCCACAGGAATAATCTTAGAATAAATAATATGAAGTGCTGTGCCTTGGATTTGAGGCTTGTTTTCCTTGTCTTCTCTCTTGGTTTAAGACAATTTAAGGGGCGGACACTCTAAAAATTAGTTATTCTCAGCCCATAGTTTTGGTAAGACATTTCCAAAGCAGAGCACTTCAGCTTTGCCTGTTTTCAACTTGCAAGGGTTTAAATAAAGGAACAAAATAATTTTTGATGAACCAGAAACAGCTTTTAATTTTATTTGCACTTTAGCCACCAGTTGAAAATTGGGGTTGTTTTGTAGCTATGGCCAGTTCTGGGAGAAGAAGATACGTAAGCTGTAAAGCCTGAATCCTTATCTTATTAGGGAATGCAACCCCCCAAATTAATTTCTTTGTTAACAGTTATGGGGGTCCCTGGTAGTGCAGTTTGCAAGCCCTAAGGGTTCACGGGTGGCAGGTTGATGATGAACATGCTGGGGAGTAGAAGGTGTCTCTCTCCTCTGGGCCTTGGTACTCAGAGAGTCGGTGAACCCAGAGGACAATTGTCATTCCTGGCAGACTCTGCCAGTCTGCTCCTCTGAGCTGATGATTGGCACCAGAAGGAGTGCTCTGCTGCCCCTCGTGAGCACCTTGTGCTGCACCTCCTCCTTGGCGTGAGACCACTCCTCACCTGGCACAGTATCCCTTCTTCCCAAAGCCCTTCCTCTGCAGGCATACAGAGCTGTTCAGTTCATGGCAGCATCTTGGTCCCAGGTGTACCTGCAATTGTGTGATCCCCTGTACAGGCATCAGAATAAGTGGATGTGCAAACCCTTGCCCACAAAGTGCTTTTTCATTCCTTAGAGGAACGTTTTTGCTATTGTCACCATGTCACAGCGGAGTCCCATGAAAAGAGCCTTTGTTCCTGTTCTCGGTGTTCCCGAGTTTCTCTGTGCAAGAGTGGCAGCAGCACCTGTGTTCTGCAAGGCTTTTGGGCTGCAGATGATCCAGCTTTGATGAGAATCCTGTAAAATCTGCCCCTCACACAAGTGTCTCCAGACTTCTCCTTTTCTTTCTCATGCATGCAAATGTGTTGCTTACCCTTGCAATTTAAAGAGAGGCTCCTGGTTGTGGAGCACTTCCAGCTGTTGCCCGACATAAACAATGCTGGGAGTCTTTGGACAACACTTCCATTTCATCGTGTGTTTATCCCACTTGTGTTCCCAGTAGCTTCTGGCTGAGCCTCATGGGTAAAAAAGGCATCAGGTGTGGCTGAAATGAGCACTGATTTCTGGAGGCAGCAAGACAGCCGCTGGCTTGCTGGCTGCTGTGCCCACATTACAGCCTGGCAACTCTGGGCAGTGCCTGCAGCTCTCTCTCTCCTGTCCTTCTGCAGCAAGCACCACTCTGCCCTTTTTTCTCCTCTCCACAGTGGCAGGAGCAGCCTGGCTACCGCCATGCCTGAGGCCACCCTTGTTTAAGATGTCCTGTAGTGCTGAGATGAGGTCCAGAGGTGATCATGATGCCTCGCTGTGTCCAAGTTCATCTTTTCTTTGCTCACCCCGTGTAAAGCAGGTTGCGCAGCCACATGACAACGTTCCTTCTGTGCCACAGGGAACTTCTGGATCTGACTTGCCGCCTTGCCAACACCCTGAAGAAATATGGGATCCAGAAAGGGGACAGGGTGGCCATCTATATGTCTGTGTCCCCCTTGTCGGTGGCAGCCATGCTGGCTTGTGCCAGGATTGGTGCTGTTCACACTGTGGTCTTCGCTGGATTCAGCGCCGAGTCCTTGGCTGGGAGAATCCTGGACTGTGAGTAGATGCAGACTGGGCAAAAAATGCCTCTGTGACAGTGCTCCAAGGCATATCCCAGCCCTGTGTTTTCTTGGCAGAAGGAAAGAGTTTTCTTCGTTCATTCTCGCCTAGCAGGACAGTTCACTCTCCCCTGCAGAGTGCAATGAGGAGCCTTTTCCTGAGTGACATATGTAGTGTTCTCTGGCTTAGAATACTGAAGAAATTGCTTAACATTCAGTGTGCACCGGATTCTAGCTTGACAGCAGTGAAGCTGGAAGGAAAACCAGAGCTTAGGGATAGGGCCTGATTTGTTCTTTTGCAGTATAATTGCAGTGTTTCTTTGATACTCTTGCACAGTACTAATTCTGCATTCTCAATTGTGATCCTGTGATTTATGTATAGTACTGGAAGTGTTGGCAGCCTGCCCCTGCTCTGTGAGCCCTTGTACCAGCAGCCAGAGCTGTTCTCAGCCCCAAAGTACTTGTATAGTGTGATTAGGTAAAAAGTGATGCTAAAAATAGCAACAGAAGAGGAAAATAGCCAGTGGCTCATGTTCTAGCAGTCACATTGGTTTCTTTGTGGCTAGTGTGAGGGAGGAAGTCTTACAGAAATTGTCATGGTTTTTTCCTTCTTTTTACTGGAGTTAATCTACAGAGAGCAAGTACATGTTTTAGTTATCACTCACACAGGGAACTGGGAAGAAGCTGCTCTGCGTGTCAGCTTTGCAGGGCAGGGATGGACGATTTAAACTGCAGTCAGTGACACTTAGGCTGGATGTTGGGAAAGACTTCCTCATGTTTGTGATAGTCATTGGAGTGGACTGCTGGGGAAAGGGTAGAGTAGATGCCACTGGAGTGTTTTAGGAAGATTGAAGGGATAGCTATCAGAAGTGGTTTAGCTGAAGTGGATCCTGCCTTGAGGTGGGGGAGATGGACTGGATAACCTGTGGAGGTCCCAGCTACCCTTAATCTCTGTGTGTCTCAGGTTTTGAAGTGTTCTCATCAGTGACACTGACTGGTTTTGATTGACAGCAGTTCTGAGTATTTGTCACACATGTTGTCCTACACATCACCCCCAAAGCAATGAAAGTAGGGTGTGCATACGAGCCTGGAAGACAGGCTGGCATGTCTGCTAATTCTTTCTCTTTTTAGCTGGATGCAAAGCAGTTATCACATACAACCAAGGAGTCAGGGGAGGCCGAATCATAGAGCTGAAGACAACTGTGGATGAAGCTGTAAAGAACTGTCCAAGCATCAAACATGTGTTTGTGGCTCAGAGGACAGATAACAAAGTCCAAATGGGTGACCGTGATATTTCCCTTGAAGAGGTATGTTGTTGTTGGATAACTCCTTTTAGGTCTGAGTGTTGGCTAAGATAATCTTTCTCTCCATGTGTGCCTTTTGGACCTGGGTTCTGCTCCTTACAGCATCTGGATCTTCATCCCCAAATGGACTGCCTGTATCTACAGTCTGCTAGGATTGTGAGTTGGAGCAGCTCAATCTATGTCTGGTCTATCTCAGCATGGGCCGGGGTTATGCTGCTCCATTTCAGTAGCCTTGCAAACAGTGCTGAGATTTAAGGAATGTTTCCTGAGACCCAGAGGTCCCTGAGACCATTGTGGCTGTTGTTATTATACCATATTCAGACACTGTTATGGATTGCATGTGCACTCAGATTGGACACTGTTGAAAGGCAGTGCACAAATCATGAAGTTCCTAGAGAGGCTTCATCCAGCCAATGAACAGCGTTGTGGTTGCCCTACAGTGGGACAACAGTGGTGGCTTGGGAATGTTTAGAGCCTGCTCTTCCTGGGGGAGAAAACACCCGTTGTTTTTATGTGTTTAGCTGACACACATGGGACTCCAGCCTAATGCAGAAGCAGTTTTTTCAGTTTGCTGGCAGCAGTAAACAGGAACTACTCATGCTAATAATGCCTGGAAAAAGCTAATCTGCTTGGCAAGTTCATTGCTCAAGAATCTCTGTGCTGGTCACGTGAGATAGGAGGAAGTATTAGGGTAAATTAAACAGAGAAAACAGGTTTTATTCAGAAATTGTCTTCCTCGTCACTCCACAAAGGACGTTGTGATTATTTTCCTTAGTCTGCAAACAGCCTGAGGTGCTTTAGTGATCCAAGAGCTGAGCTCATCCCGTTGTCAGTTGTAGGGTCTGAAAAAAAACAAGAATTAAACACGTAATGGTGTTAACTGTCCTTCCTGATCTTTACAGCAGCTGTACTTTCCAGCTCTTGTGCAATGGCTTACTGCAAAATTTAAGCTCATGTTGTAATGGAGCATATGAGGATTCCATCTTTGTTTCAAAAACTGACAAGTCAGCCTGATTTGGCAGTGCTGAAATGTCATGTGAAATACCTGAGATGAGCAGCAGTGTTGTAACTCAGAGGCTAAGAATTACACCAGACTTTGTGAACTCTTCATATTTTATTAAGCTTTGTTTGTCAGACACTTTTAAACAACTGGACCTACTGATGGTAGTGTTCCCTTGTAAATACAGAGTGTTTCAGCATATTCTCATAAAAAAGCAGTACCAAGAAATTCTTCCAAGGAACCACCTAATAACTCTTTCAGGAATCATTATTCATCAGGACAGTACAGAGCTCGAGAGAAGCTCTGACCTAGCAGGACACTGCATCCTTCCCTCCTGTGGTTCTGACTGTAGGGGTGAGGAGAGGTTCTCACCCAGATGGCCAAACAGGGCAGTATGAAGAGAGTGACAGAGGCAGGAGAGTAAAGCACTCTTCTTCTGGGTAGAAAAATTATAATTTGAGGATCAAATGGACAGGACAGTCATCCACTGCTGGGGCCAGGGAAAGGAGATGAACACACAATTTAACTGTAGCACTGCAGTTTTTAGAGGAAAAGGAAGGTACTAAGCAGTACTCAGTCAGCCTTGCTGCTGCTGTCAAGTGTTTGCAGTCACATTTTGGATTTCTACCAGCAGCTTGCAAAGGCTTGAAATGTAAGCAGCTATGACTTACCATTTTTTCCCCCTGAAATGTTACTTTATCTGGCCAGTTCTCCTTGGCTTCTCTGCCCAGCAGAAGTACTGGTGGAAAGATTAGATTCTATGCATCCACAGGAACCTTTCCACTAGGTGAGCCCATAAAAGCCATGATATATCCATGGACATTTGTGAGGGGCAACAGCAATGGTAACTCTTGTCTCCAGACACTGTTGCCATGCTGACAGAGGGAGTGATGGTTGGCTCCATATAGCCAAAGTCTTTCTGTCATTACCACCTTTTCTTTCTTAGGAGATGAGCAAGGCAGATTCTGTCTGCACTCCAGAAAGCATGGACAGTGAAGACGTGCTCTTCATGCTGTATACCTCGGGCAGCACCGGGAAACCCAAAGGAATCATTCACACCCAGGCTGGGTACCTGCTGTACGCTGCTCTCACACACAAGGTAACTCAGCTGCCTCCTCTGGGAAAGGCTCACTTACCTCCCAGCAGTACTAACAAGAGAGACCTGGATCAGGAAGGGGCGCTGTATTCTCTGCTCGCTGCCCAGTTGGCTTTTTGGTTGTAAACAAGCTGGAAAATGCCTGAACTATGTAATTAATCTTCAGGATTTGCTCTGAGGAATATGATACTATGCAAACCTGAACCCAGAGTTATGAAAGCAAGGAAATGGCGGTGCTGCTCTTGCATTTTAAATGTGCCAATGTTGGCTGCCCAAAATCTGCAGCTGAGGAGATTCTGGAAAGTATCTTACTAGCATTGGTAATGTGGATATTACTGTAGTATATTGCATTGGGATGCCGGACTTTTTTATTTCAGAAAGGATCTGGACTCTTAAAACAGCCTCTTTGCATAGTACTTGTCTGAAGAACAAAAATTGTATTTCTCCTCTTGTAGTTGCACCTCTGTTCTGCTTTTCTGGGTGATCTAGGGAAAATATTTTAACCTCCTTTCTCTTGAAAGTGGAAAGAGTCAAGGCACTGCTTCTTGCAACTTCCGGTGTGAGCTCTGCATGTTAAAAGTAACAGAGAGGACTGTGGTGAAAGATCTCCACCTGGCTTTAGTGGTATCACCCTGTTTGTAATCACACACAATTCATGTGAAGGTTTTCTTTCTTTAGGCTGACACGGTTGAATTTTTAGAAGATTTGAATGTTCAAGTGTCAGACTTCTCTGCATGAAGGGCATTTGTTACGCCAGCTTTTCTAAGTGACAGCATAAACTCCAAGGCATCTCTTTCTTAGTCCAGAAGGTAGATCTGCACCCTGGTGCATTTTCTCCACCAGCAGAGTGCATGAGAGGGAAAGGCACTTGGAAAAGTAAGGTGAGAATTGTCTTTTCTAGGTAGAGGGATCAGCTGACGTGTGTGATCTGTGTGGTGTTCACACACTCACATGTGACACTCTTGTCACACACTCCTGGGGTTTTTTTAGTTCTGATTCATAACCCTGAATGCCTTATGAGTCAGGACCTCTTCACCATATGGCAGAGGAGTTAGATTTACAGTGGGAAGCATTTTCCATATCCAAGACAAGATAACAAGTTCTCCAAGATCTTTATCTTGAATTTGATGAGCAAGGAGAGGGTAGCATCTGGAAAGCAATGCACTCACATAGAGAAGCTGAGCAGCTAAGAATGTTTCTCAGAAAATGTTTTATGGGCACCTATCAGTTCCTCCAGCTCTCTCCTAGAAATATGTTGATATTGGTGAAGGGTCTGAGATTCTGTGGTCTGCAGTTTCCCTGTGACTCAGAATCGGCTCTATCATGTGGACCACATGGAGTAGGCAACCTCAGGTATGCAAGGCTCTCAGCTTTGGTTGTAGCTTTGTTGCTCCAGCTGAGCAGCTGCTGGTACAGCCATGCTTCCTGTATGTTTGCAAACATGCCAGGAGCCTGGGAGCCCTGGTGCTGGTCCCTCTGCCTCACTTCCTCACCTCTGGCTGGTCTTCATGTGGCCGTGTCCCACACGCCTGGCTCCACTTGCCCCGTGCACTCTCCTGCTCCCATCTGGATGTCCAGTCCAGCACCTCTCCTTTGAGCACCTGCCAACAGGAAATCAGCTGGCCTTACGTTTATCTTTGCAGTATGTGTTTGACTACCAGCAAGGCGATGTTTTTGGCTGTGTGGCCGACATTGGCTGGATCACAGGACATAGCTATGTTGTTTATGGACCACTCTGCAATGGAGCCACCTCTGTCCTGTTTGAAAGCACTCCAGTGTACCCTGACCCAGGTGAGGAAGTGGTGGGAAAAGGTTTGGCTAGACATGGCGATGTGGCAAAAGAGGTTTAGAGACCTGTCCAGCGTGACCTGCCTGCTCAGGAGAGGTAAGCTCCATTCCTTTGGAACATGTGTGTACAACACTCAGGAAGATCTGTGCATCCAGGCTAGGGAAAAAAAAGCTGTCATTCACAGTAATAACAGCTCCAGCTTTGTCTGTTAACCTTTCAGCTGAGTGTTTGCAGCAGTATGTCAGTGCTGGAAGGGTAAAAATCCAGTTTGTGCTTTTGCAGGTCGCTACTGGGAAGTGGTGCAGAGGTTGAAAATTAATCAGTTTTATGGAGCACCTACGGCGATACGCCTGCTGCTGAATTATGGAGAAGAGTGGGTGAAGAAATATGACAGATCTTCCTTGAAGGTTTTGGGTTCAGGTAAGGGGCATGAAATCTTCATCTGAAAAAAACAAGGGGTTCTAGCTGGTGAAATGAAGATGCCAGAGGAGCTCAGCTGACCACATGGGATGTGGTTAGAAAAAAGATGATAAAGCAGGCTCTGTGTCTGACTTTTCAAATATTTTCTCAGCAGAAGAAGCAACAAAATGACATTTTGGGTCCATTGAACTTTTGTGTGATTGCCTGTTTCCTAGCTTATTTTACAGGATCACGTTATTGGCTAAAAAGATTCATCTAATGGTAAAAGGTATCACTATGAATTTTACTGGTATAAGCAACCCAAGCAGAGTTTTCCTGCATTATTTTCTGCTCTGGAGGTTGTTATTACATGACCTGCATTGATTAGTTGCTTTCAGTGATATTCATTGCTTGCCCTTTGGTCCTTCTGGAAAAGGTCAGTCCTCGGTTACACGAGTGCATCGCAGTCCTTTGTGCATCCCAGCAAAAGTGCTGTAAGCGTTCTGCTTGGAGATCACGTGTTCAGCTTGTTGTGCACCAAGAGGGAGAATGAACTGCCTGCAGTCTCCTGGGTCTCAGGTTGTTTTCTTTCTTGGTTTGGTCTAGTGGGAGAGCCCATCAACAAGGAAGCTTGGCAGTGGTTCTACCAGGTGGTGGGAGAAGGGCGCTGTACCCTCGTGGACACGTGGTGGCAGACAGGTAGGAGGCAGCTTTGGGAGGCACAGGGGACCCTGACCATTGACAGGTTGCTGGTGGGGAGAGAGGGATTAACACATTTCAGTTTGATCCAACAAATCTGTAAAAAAAACCCTCCTGGCATTTGGATCAGCATTTGAAAGTCACTGAGGAGTTTCTGCACATAACAGCAATGTGACAATATGTAAAACCAATAGCAATGTTGGGTTTTTTGTTTTCCTCTAAATGTTCTCTTCATCAAAATGATATTTTGAATGCTGGAAAATGCCAATTACTGCTAGAAATATGAGGCAGAGATTGAATTTTGGGGCAAAGCTGGCAATAGTCAGCTTGAATTACAAAACTCATTTTCAGTTTATCCAGCTGTACTGACCTTGTTATGGTCTTGTCATGCAAAAGCATTGAAAGCACCACATAGCCACAATCTGTACTTAGGTGTGCTTTGTTTTCCTTCCTGGGAATGGCCAGAGGAGGATGGAAAACAAAGCTGTGTAGTCAAAGGGACCTTGTGCAAGTGCTCTGGCAGATTGGAAAGCAGTGAGTGGAGACTTCCTGGCTGCCCATCAGGTGGCTGGAGGACAGTGGCTGTGATCCAGCAGGGCTGCTGGGGAGCAGCTTCTTCTTGACTGAATTGGTATTCTGTAGTTGCTTTTGCCCTGGACCTTTGATGCCTCAAAAAGAATGCACTTTTTGTGTATTGGCAACATGCTTGGCCCAGCTGTGTGCATCAGTTAAGGTTTGTTTTCTGTGTACAAGCTGGTGGACACAGGGGCTGTCACAGACCCCAGTCCAACTGGAGCAGAGCTGGTCTCTGCCTCCTGGCTAGCAGCAGGGAAAGGCCATGTGCTGTACCCAAACTGGGGTTGGGCTGCCTGGAGGGGCCCTTTGCTCGAAGCAGTCCTGCAGCTCCTTCCCAGCTCCTTCCTCAGCACCCATTCTTCTCTTTTCTGGGCACCAACACTCAGGAGTTGCTAAAGGTGCCTTGCAATATGTCCTTCTCAAGTTGTGAGATCCAGTTTGCCATGGAGACAGGAGCACAGCTGCTGGCATTCTGCCTCTGCTGAAAAATAGTCTTAAACTGCCATTGAGCAGAATATTCATTCCCCTTCCAGTCAAGCTGCTTCTGATTTTGTCCTTATTCCTGCTAGCAGGCTCTCTATCCCAATGTGATGAATTCTCTTCTGGCACACAACCAAGTTCCATTTAATCCAGACCAGAGCAGCAATGTTAACTGCTATCTACTTCAACTACTGATCTCCTAAATCTTCTGGGTTCCTACAGACTGAGCAGAAGGAAAGATGACTGGCTAGTCTTTCCTCATCATATGCTTTCCTCCTCACTGCTCTGAAAGAAAACACCATGGAGAAGCAGTTGATTACTGCACATGGATGTAATTGAGAAGAATCCAGTTTTTCCCTAACATTTTTTGGTTTGTTTGTTAACTGGTGCATGCAGTGTTCATGCTGTGTTGTCTATTTCCTCCAAAGTGCAGGGTTAGATCTTGTATTAAACCATATTTCTCCAGGGATATTGGAGCAACAACAGTCAGGTGAGAGGTTAAAAAACATTCACTGGACAGTCTGTTAGTGCAGAGTGCTTGGTCTTACTTTGAACCAGGCACAGTTTCTCAGGTAAACAGTTACCAGCTCCTGGAAGCATAATATAATGATAAATATTCATGACGTTGATTTTATTAGAAAGTGGAATCAATCTTTTTCCACAGTTGATGCTTTACTAAAGAGGAAGCCAAATTAATCTTGGAAAGATTATATATGCCATTTGAACGTAGAAGGAGCATGGGAAGAGATCACAGGAACGATGTGATGGATGCTGGCTGTGGTCCTGCAGTGACCCCTTTCCTACACAATTCCAGGATAGCTGGTTAATGGTGCTGCTGTGCGCAGTGTCCTCCACGGGACACTGCTCTTCAAAGCAGCACATGTTGCCAGCTAATAAAGCCTGGCAGGCATCAGCAAATGGTGATTTAAGAATCCACTTTAAAGTCTTTGGATGAGGCAAATGAGAGAGAGAGCAGTTATGAGAAGCAATTTAAGTAGTGTGGTGTGTGCAGATGAAAAATTCCTATGGCTCTTGCTGTTAAGGTACCAGGTTGTGACTGACAGTCATAGAATCAAAGCTGTGTTTGAGTTTCAGGTGTAGTTCTTCACGATGCAGAAAAGACACGAGGTGTTTTCACTTCTGTCACTGTTTTCACAAAAAAAAAAAAAAAGAACAGCCATGAACAGAAGCTAGTTTTGAAAGACATCTCTGAATAGGCCTTAGAAGCTTTTGTTTTGTGACATCATCTCACATCGATTTAGGCTGGGCTGGTGCTTCTGAAACAGATTCCTCCCAAAGCAGTCACTCCAATCTGTCTGTGGTGGCAGACAGCACTTGCTCTACTCTGCTGCCAGATGGGATCTCTCCATGGCAGAGGGGAGCCTGGTTCAAAGCACCCATCCCCTGCTCAGACTCTGATGTCCTTGCCCAAAGTCTGGGTGGATTTGCTCTGTGTTGATAGTGTGGGCACAGGTAATATGGAAACACAGCTTTTCTCTGCCAGCTCTGCCTCTGAAGGGACAGGCTTCATAATGGCAGGGTAGAGCCTACAAGTCTTGCTTGATGTCATCTGTCAGTGGCTAAAATTGGTGCTTCTAAGCCAATTTATAATAGGTCTTCACCATGCAAATAATTTTTAAGATTTGCTACCGTGCAGCTCCTTCAGGAATGAGACTTTGTGTGCAGCTGGCTGCAGGATGTGTAGGGTGTGGCAAACACCATGTTGAAACACAGCTCTCAGTGCTGTATTCAGGATGAGTGCTTAGGAAGAGCAACCTTCAGTTTAATCAGAGTCCCTGTTCCGATGCAGATTTTGTCTGTGCAAACAGAGAACAGCAGGTGTCTGGGGTGCTTTTTCCTGAAAAAATCTGAGCTCCCCTTTTCAAAACTAACAGGAACATGAAGTCAGTGCATACCCATCAATGAAATGGGAAGTACTTCTGTGTGTAAGCCACATGTAAAACCATTTGCTACAAATCTAAAGCTTAGAGACCATCAGAGACCCTTTTCCATAGGTGGATGCAAATTCAGGGTCAAATTCAGCCTTTCCAACCCCTGGTTTCAGTTTTCACAACCTCAGCAAAGCCAGCAGAGGAATGCACTCTCCATGTGGCAGAACATACTTTTATTTATAGAGCTGTATTTTCAAAAGCCTTATGCACTTATGTTTCTGAATTAGTTTTAGAATAGAGAATACCTCATTAAGGTTGGAGTCTGATTTAATGTTCATCCCAGCAGGAACGAAAAAGCATGATTAAAAGGCTCAATTTTGACTGGAAGATAAGCTCAACCTACCTGTAAGGGGTGGGTTGATCTCATACTCTGTAATAACAGTAATTCAGACTCCTGAAGTGCTTTTCCTGCTAACCTTAGACAGCGGTAGAAACACTAGTGCGAGATAAATCCCCTGACATGCTTCTGCCTTCCCTGTGAAATCACTTCTGGGGTAGGAAGTGGGGCTGCTGAGTATTTCTCATGCTAGGCCTGTGCTTCTTGGTCTTGCAGAAGTCATTCCCAGTAGCTCTGTCTTGCAAGGTGGCTTCACTGTTTTCTTCTTGGCCTAAGAAGAGCTGGAATTTGCTTTCATCCAGCATTGGATGGACTTCATATATTTTGTTTTTCATTTTTCTTCCAGAAACTGGTGGCATCTGCATTGCCCCACGGCCCTCAGAGGAGAAAGCTGAGATTGTTCCAGCTATGGCTATGAGACCTTTCTTTGGGATTGTGCCTGTACTCATGGATGAGAATGTGAGTTGCAGCTGTGCTGGGTGCCCAAACAAGAAGCTGGTGTGGTTTTCTGCTTTAGTCACATTTCGGACAGCAAAGGAACAGAATCCAGAAGGATGCTCATTTCTCCATTAAAATGGTAGAAGAGATGAGCAATTTATATATATATATATAGAGAGAGAGAGAGAGAGAGCATATCTCAGTTGTCCACACAGATTTGCCAACAGGACATTGGAGGCTCTCAGCAAATCTCTAGAAGAGTTGTTTACATTTATTTTCTCCACTTGTGACCCTCCACTGGCAGTCTACAGTGAGCAACAGGGTGACTCTTGCCAGATCAATGACACAGAAGCTCTTTACTATTCCTCTTTTGTTCACCTGATCATCCTTCCTGTGCTTGAACCTGCAGGGAGAGGTTATAGAGGGCAATGATGTGTCTGGTGCACTCTGCATCGCCCAGCCGTGGCCTGGCATGGCAAGAACAATCTATGGAGATCACCAGCGCTTTGTTGATGCCTATTTCAAAGCCTATCCAGGTAAGGAAAGTGCCAAGGGAAGGCAGTTTCACTGCAGTGTAAGCACACTGAATATTTTCAGTCACACTTCCTGATATTTCTGTACCATACAGTTGGGGGGTGTGTCACATATTGCAAGCACACCCTGATGGTTTTAGGTAGTGTTGACCTTTCTAGCTCTCAAAAGGGGTGTATTTTCTAGAAAACTTGAATGCCTAAGCTTTAAAGTCCAAATACGTTTTCTTTGGAGCTCTGTGTCTCACTTGGAAATAGGCATATTGGATGGAAAATGCCTCCTGCATCACAGAATCTCAACCCTGTATTACAACCTTCCTTTTAAAAATGTGGTCAAGTTGTGTCTGGTAAGTAACTAGAAGTGGCAGGGAAACATTTTTTGTAGGACATTGAACAAGATAACTGTCTTCACTCAGGAGAGCAGCTGAAAGGGATTTGAAAGCTACAAGGTAGGCAAGAATTAGATAGGCAGTCCTGAAAATTGTACAAAATGGGCTGGATAATAAGAATGGGAATCTGGTACAAGAAATTGAATTACCCCATAGTCCCTTTTTACTCACTACATTTGCATCTGATGTCTTGTTGGTATTTAGTTGATAGTTGTTTAATTGATCTGGAAGGGCAGAAGACATGACTGAAAGTCCATGAATAGGCCAATAATGAGTGCTGGCAAGGTTTTCAGATTTCACAGCAGTAGCTGCCTGCTGCTTCTCAGAGGTGCCACTGGAACAATTCCTTGGAGAAGAGCCAACACAATCAGTGTTACCAGATGTGTCCTCAGTGACACTGGAGTTTCCAGGAAACCCTGGGTCTTTTTCAGTTTCCATCAAATGTTTTAGACCCTCCATGCTTATCATGAGGTGGTTTGGAGTGTTTTTAGCTAATCTGATAGCGGTGTTTCTCCCACGCTCATATGCTAGAGAGTGATTGTTATCTGGTATGTGAATCTTTGTTAGTCAGGAGGGAAAATGGCTTTTCATCCATCCTAGTGTAAGTGATTAAAAAAATTGGCAGGGTTCCCAGGTACAAAATACAATAAAACTGCTCCCTTTCAGTTGAATAGTTATAGTTTTCCAGCAGCAGTTCTGAGCTTGACCAGTAGCCTGGGACACGATGGCAAATGGCATTTGAAGTGGTTTTACCTTAGTGCTGTGTGCACCAAGAGGCCTGAACACACAGCTGCTGTGCAGATGTAAGCATGTAAAGCCTAGAGAGATCAGAGAGCCCCTCTTGGTTCTGTAAATCCAACTGAGCATTGCTAGGTTATGTTGCTGGGTTTGGTTTTACTGTAGCAACGTCAGCCACTGGTTGCTGCTGATTGCCTACAGCGATTTGTCCATCTTGGCAGAGACCTGAGCTCCACTGCCTTGGTGCTATTCAGATGTTTATTAAGATCCAGCACAGCCCAGGCAGAGCAGAGGAGAGTCAGGGATGGCAGTGGGAAGTGATGTGAGGCAGGTCACAGAGCTGCAAGCTGTCTGATCCACCCTGCCCTACTCACCGTCCTGTGGTATGGTCTGTCCTGCTCTAGACTCCAAAACTGGCACACTTGCTGCTGCTGATCAGCCCTGTGTCTTTGCTGCAGGTTACTACTTCACAGGGGATGGTGCTTACAGGAGCCAGAAGGGCTATTACCAGATAACAGGGCGCATGGATGATATCATTAACATAAGCGGACACAGGCTGGGGACAGCAGAAATAGAGGATGCAATGGTAAGTTCCAAGCAGGGAGAGGTCCCTTGACAGAGCATATCTGTGGGGTAGGGTGACCCTTTCAAAGCAGCTTTGTCTCTTGCCTTC
Source organism: Orthonyx spaldingii (assembly GCA_013397795.1). Lineage (NCBI taxonomy): Eukaryota > Metazoa > Chordata > Aves > Passeriformes > Orthonychidae > Orthonyx > Orthonyx spaldingii. Next base: position 22,803 of record VZTJ01003449.1, read on the forward strand.
AAACCCCTGCCCCTGCATAGACACAGCTTGATGCACAGTGAATAGCAAAGGTGTGAGAGGAAACAGCTCCCTTATGGGGGAGATAACAAATGAGTAAGTGAGAGGAGCCACACCGTGGGCAGTCCCTGCAGTGGAACTGTCAGAGTTGTGTTTCCTCTCTGTTGTACTAAGATGATGTTCCAGGGATGTTGTACTGTTGCAGTTGTCATTCTGGATGCTGGTGGACACTCCATAAGTCTCTCTCCTATTTCTTCCTTCCCCTCTGCTAACACGTGACCTCTCCTTCCTAAACCTGTGGTTCTTGCTCATCTGAACTAGCTGAGTATGCCTGAGAACTCAGCAGTGTTAAACATGAAGCAACCTTGATTTATGTCAGCTGCAAAGCTAGCCTGTCATTTTGAGAGAAATTCATATTAGTTCAGGGAATTGAAAAAAAACCTCACCTCTGAGTGTTTATATTTAAAACTTGACCTGCATATTTATTTTTATATTATGTGCCTTGCCTGCAAATGGCACTTAAATATAACATCTGATGAACCTGAGCTATGTTCATATGGAACACAGGATCCTACTTTCTCCTTTGTGAGTAATTCTTTTGTCTGTGCAAGCTTCTGATATAGCTGTAGGATCCAGTTCCTCTCACAATCTATGTATGTGCATGCATGTGTAAATGCAAATATATTTACATGCCTAGATTGCTCTATGATGTTTTCTTTCATATTTTAATCCAATTTAAGGTAACATAATCCGTTCTTTGGTGGGGGATGCAGATATGTGGTTTCTTCTGGTCTGTGCACCCAAACTGTCGTCTTACTGCAGAAGAATGTTAAATTAAACTCTGCAGTGCAACAGAAGTAATCACTGTTGTGTACCGTAATAACAAAAATGCATTTGGGTTAGGGAATGAAGAAATCTGGTTCTTTCTGCCTTCTGTGCTTCGAGCATTTATAAACACCAGTCCAATGTGGACTGTGATGTTGGCAGCTTCACTTCTTACCTTGACTGGCCACAGTTCTCTGTAGCACTGAGCAGTACTTCAAGATTGGTTTTGCTTGTGATTTGGCAGTGGCCAGTCACTACTTGGGACCACAGTCATGCACAAAGAAAGAGAAAGAGGGTTTCCAGCTGTTGCAAATTGAGCTTGACGTGCAGTGGGCTCAGCAGTGGATGTAGGAGTACTTATTTGTGTATATAAAAGCAGGGCCAGTACAGGGCTACTCCCTGAGATGTGGCTGTGGCCATGGCCACCAGCTGACCCTGCAGTAGGAAGTTGGCATCCAGCTTTCCTGTTGTGCTCTCAGCAGGATCTGTCAAGGGGAGAGGCAAGATATGGCAAGGTGTTTTGTTTGTAGAGCAACTGGCACAAACTCTGTAGGGCTTGAAGCAGTTGTGATTTGTATATTTTTGTTTTACTTTTTGTGAAGGCTGATCACCCTGAGGTCCCTGAGACAGCTGTGGTTGGGTATCCACACAAGATCAAAGGAGAAGGTATGTGAAAAGCAGTGTCCTGACATGATGTCTACATATCCTTCCCTTAAATTCTAACCCAGGCTGCGTGTTAGGAGATGCTGAGGGAATTGGGAGGGCAGTTATCCTTAGGCTGACTGGCATTGCAGCCCCAAGAGACAAAGACAGCCATGAAAATAGCTACATGTTCCTAACCTGGGAGTTACCCCCTAAACTGTTTTCATACATAGTGTTTATGTATTTGGTAGAGCTTCCTTTTACAGGATTGTGCTTAGAGATGTCCTTTGAACAGAATGGGAGTAGCTGATTTGCAATGACACCATGGTAATTTATGTTAACTTGTCATTGTCTGTCTCATAACTGAGATTAGTCTCAGATGCAGAGAAAAAGCTGGGCTGTCATTTGAGGGCTGGAGTCTGACTTGCTTTTGCAAAAAGGATCAGTGGTTTTCTTGTCAGTCCCTAGATTGTGCATAGGAATTATTTGAAACATTCCTTGGCATTTGAATGAGCATCCTTGGTCTTTTCAGACAGTATCTAATATGAGGTTTGTGGCTTCTACTAATTTGTCTTCCAGGTGCCTTTGCTTTCATAGTGCTAAAGGAGCAGACAGCTCATGTAGACCATATCAAAGAAGAGCTCAAAACCATAGTGGCTTCCAAGATAGCAAAGTATGCAGTGCCTGACCACATTCTGGTGAGTGGGAGACTGAAACTGAAATGGTCACATTAGGCAACCCTCACCATCCTGCCTGCAGTGCTGCTGTTCTCCTCTGGCAAGATAAAGAGGCAGGAAAACAGAACTGGCTGGACGGATCCAAGGAGAGGGGGTGGGCAGGTGCAGTGGTCTGTCTGGATGTGAGAGAGGCACTGAGAGGCAGTGTCACTTCCCACTCCCCAGCTAGTTTGCACTGATAATTAGCATCAAGCTCAGATCTCAAAGCACTGGATGCTTCTGTTGCACAACAGGCCTGGCCCTGGAAGCACTGATGAGCTCCAGGCTCTGTCTCAAGCCTGCTCACCTTTCAGCAGTTCCCTTTGTATGTTAGGGGAGAGCTCACAAAGCTGCCCCTTAGCTGTTCCCCAAGGTCTGCCTGCATCCATTTCTCTCTTCTGGGAGGCAGTGACCAGACACTTCTTTGAGGGGCTCTGCTTTAGCCACGTGCTCGTAAGGTGGACACCAAGGCACAGGTAACAATACAACAGCAGCAAGCAAGGGTGGCTCCTTCAACTTGGAACAACCCGGGATATCCTCAGTGGATTGGAGAAGCTTCCAGAACTTGCAGGCATGCAAGGGAACACCTCAATTTCCCTGTGCTTCAGGGTAGTCTTGCAGAGAAGTCTCTGACTCTTTCCCTGCATGTCAGTTACTGCTACAGAGTTTTGTAGCCTACTGGCCTGATTATGTAAGCAAAATGTGAGACCTGTTGGCATCTTTAACAAGTGCCTGAGAGCTCTTTATCAGGCTCAGATTTATGCTAAAGCCTTCAAATTTGCTGCTAAGTTCTTTCCAGGAGGCATAGCCAAGGCATTTAACATTGTTCTGGTTATGAAGGAAGGTGTGTAGGCTGACAGATACCAGGCAGAGAGAAACATCAGCAGACTGGAAATGACCCTTGAGTACCCCTGAGATGACCCTGCAGCTGGTATGCAGAATTGTGTTGCTTTATATTGCTGCCCTGTAAAGGGGAATATATACATTTCTGTCTGTTCTGGGAATGCGTTGAGATCCGTGTCACCGTTAGTGCCTGAGTTTTCATGTGTAATTAGATTTCAATAGTTAACAGCATATGCGGGACCTGATTCCCAAAAGAGCTGTGTGTCCTGCAGCACCCAGCCTGGACATGACAATGGGGAACAAAGTCCACTTAAAATAAGAATAAAATGTATAGCACAAGGGGTTGATGCTAGTGACACTCCTTTCCTTGGACATAACCTAGTGTGCTCCATGATCTATTTCCCAGGAGCCTCCAAGGAGCTGTGGCCATGAAATAGTGTGCCAGGCTTAGGACAGTCCAGCCAGATTTCCCTGTGGTTTCCAGCAGGACTCAAGTTCTATGAAAGGTGTATCTTTCCCTTATTTGCAGGTGGTAAAGCGCCTCCCTAAAACCCGATCAGGGAAGATCATGAGAAGGCTGCTGAGGAAAGTAGTCACTGAACAATCAAGCAACATGGGAGATGTCACCACACTTGATGATCCAACTGTTGTCAAGGAGATACTGGATGCTTACCAGAAATACAAGGAGAAGAGTTCCTCATAACAGGCAGCTCTGGAATTTCTCTCATTCGGAAATGTGGAAGGTCTCAAATAACCAGGCAAACAACATAGTTCTCTCTTGGTGTTTTTTTAAAAACTGTTTCCTTCTAGGGGAACAAGATTTTCCACTCCACAACATACTTGGTGATGCACAGGGCTAGGATCAGCCTGCAGTTTTACAGAGTCAGTGAACTCCTTTTCCTTGCTGTCAGGGCTGTTGTAGAGCAGCCACTGGTGGTTTCCATGAGCTATGCTGAAGTTCAACACGAGCTCAAGCAAGATGCAGATGTTAATGTTCCTCATTTTAATGTTACTGTACAGGGAAATGTTTTTTACACAATACTTCTTGCTGTTTTAAAAGAAGCCCTGGAAAGCACTTCTTCAATTTTTCCTTCAGCTTGGATATCTTGAGTCCAAGCAGCTGTATATCACTGCAACTGTGGTGCCTTTTCAGCAATGCTGGGTATTCTGGCAGATGTTTCATATGCATTATTAGGTACATGAGGAGGACATGGCTAGTCTGATAATTCTTCCTGGACTTTACCCAGTTATTCTAATACCTCCTTTGGCTTTCCTCATATGGATTTGTTCCTATCACCATGCGTCCTGGGACTTCCCAGAGATGGTGAGCCTGTGACCCTTCATGTCACCGTAGGTAACCCAGCACCAGCACTTCCAGCTGCAAAAAGGAGCCACAAAGCCCATGACTGGACTTCCTACATGTCCTCAGTGCATTGCTGCCATGCTGATTTTCCAAAGAGTTAAGTGCCATGTGGGTACCCACAAACTGCACAGTCCATTAAAAGAGGTGCCTTTTAGATGTCTTGTGGAAAGCAATAGCAGCATTCCAGACCAGCAACCTGAGAACAGCAGGGAAGAATAGCCTTTGTCTTTCCTATGCTTTCAAAATTGCAACTGACATAGTGTTTTATTTCTGGATTCATTTTATCATTAACATGTTCCAGTTGAAGCACTCCTTATATTTGGGCTGTACAGAAGAATTTGCTGGTAGGGTTACTTATTCCTGAATTTAATTGGAGCAACACTGCTTTTTCCAGTGGGGCTGTGTGACAGCACAAACGTCTCTTTCTCATGAGAAGATCTATCTGTTTATGGTAAACAGAAGATAAGGTGTTCAGAGCTCCTTTGGAACAGGTGGGAATGCCTGTAGCCAATCAGCCCCAGGGGGGCGGAGGGCTGTGGCCATCCTAGTGAGCGTTCATTCTGTATATAAAAGCTGCATTTAAATAAATAATTCCCTTTTCTCAGCAGTCTCTCTCGTGTGCCTCTTGTTTCGATATCGGCTCAACAGCGACAGGGCTGTGTAGAGGAAAGACAATTTGTGCACCTAACTGGAGGCAGGAAAGGGAGGAGTGAAATGGGTAGGTGATCTGTAGGACTGGGAAAGGAGTGGTGAGCTTTTTGGCCAGCAGAGATTCTGGTACCACAATGGGAAGCAGGCTGCTTAAAGTATGATGTGTTCTCGAAGATGTGTTGTCTTAGATCCCAGAGTTCCTCCGAGTACACCAGCTTAATTTGCTTTTTAAAAAAATTATTTTAAATGTCTCTAGGGACTGAATAATACAGTAAGGAGTACCATGCTTTGTTAAATATCCCATCCTGACTGAAATGCATTTTTACATCAGGTGAGTAGACACCTTGTGGACTGTCTGGGAAATTGAAGATCAGAAAGTTTGAAGGTTTGATAGAGTTGACAGGATGTTAATATTTTAGGACATAGACACTATTGCAATAGGAAACAAATCCAGCCTGCTTCCTTAAGTAATTTTCAAGTGGGAAGCAGACGAGTTAATGTTTTTGGCAGAAAGACTCCCTTGTTTAAACAAGTTGTCTCCATGCAGTGTGAAACAACAGTGTGGAGGAAGAAAAATTACTTTTGAACAAGATTACACACTTTCCTTTTAGTCAAGAAAGCATTTCTTATATTATGGACATAGAATTTCCTTGTCTTGTTGACCTGAAATTTCCACGTGTGTTGTCCCAGTGGTCACAGACCCATGGTTTAATTCATCTGAACTGGCTCACAAACACTGTGTGAGGAGCAATGTGCTTTAGTGCATTGAGACATTTGTCATCCAATTCCTCTGCTCAGGGAAAATGAGAGATGGGTGCTTTTCCTCACCTGCATCCCCGTTGTCTCAGCTTGCATGGGCTTAGGGAGCATGGCTGCCAGGGAGGTTCCAGGATGACCAGGAAGCTGCAGAAGCACAATAAACTCACAGCTGTGCCAGCTGTGGTGCAGATGGGAAGCTGAGGATGCCCCATCCCTGAAAATGTTCAAGGCCAGGCTGGATGGGGCTCTGAGCAACCTGTTCTAGTGGAAGGTGTCCTTGCCTATGTCAGGGGGGTTGTGACTAGTTGATCTTTGAGGTCCTTTCCATACAAACCTCATTTCCACAGCTGAACTGTGGTGATTGGGATGTCCATCTGCTCCGAGGCCCCCTTAGAGTATTCCAAGAGAGCACATGGTGCTGCTGTGCTGCCCACATGGTGTTCTGCAGTGCACATGGCTTGCACTGGGCAGCCTCAGTCTCTCAGTAAAACTGCACTTGTGCAAGTGTCCCAGCATTGGCTCTTGGAGCTGACAGCCTGTGCCCAGCCCATATAATGGCACCCTCAGTTTGGTAAAAACACAGCTAGGCAGGGTTTGGAAAGCGCTCTTCTTATGAAAAGAAGGATACTGTGGTTTACTGAGTAGGCTACTCATAGAGAGCTTTAAATTAAAATTGAAGTTTTACATTTTCCTTCCAGAGTTTAAATTTTCCGTCCAGAAAAGTCCCTATTTCTTCTTTCTACCCACTATCTCTGCTAACTGCAGCAGTTGCCTCTTCACTGCAAGCTTGAGTTGAGCTTTGCATTTTCATCAACAACAGCACTGGTGTGTGGTGCAAGTGCTTTCTACTTCACATGCAGCGGGTTTGTGGCTCAGGGAGGGATTCAGCAACCAGAAGTGGCACTGGTTCTCTAAGGGCCTGAAATGCCAGGACAGAGGAAGTTTCTGAAGGACTCTAGGCCTGTAAGGCTCTTAAGACAAGCTGATCTTCACTAATCAGTGAAGGTGTCAGGTATCAGTGGGATTGTGGGACAAACTTGGGGACAGTTGCTTCATGTAGAAAAGCAGAGCTGTTGAATTCTTCTAAACCTTTGTGTGTCCATGAGTGATGTATGGGTTGTTTGTCAGATTGCCTTTGTAGTTTCATTAAAAGAGATCCAAAGTCAATTTTACCTGCTGCCATTTATTGCAAAGGGCCAGTATGCTTTTGTTTCCCCACTCAGTTTTGCCAGTATGACCTGGTGTAGTGGTTTGAGTTCATTCACTTGAGTTTTTGGCTAAACGCCAGCACACTTACTAGATTTTATTTAATTTTGCTGTGAGATAAGGATTAAGAGTAGGTAAAGCAGGCTCAAACTTTAAAGAATATAAAGAAAGTTTATTAACAGACTTAAAAGGAAGGAAAAAAATTAAGGACCAAAACAAAACTTTCAGAACACTTTTGCTCCTCTCACCTCTCCATTTTTTTCTAATGACAATACAAAAAAACCCACTTTGACTTTCAGTCATTTTACTACTTCTAAATTAGTCTTTCCTCAGGTCATTTAGGGAGAGAAGTTTCCTCCTGCTTTACTATGTTAACTTTTCCACAAGAAATACAGTTCTTATGGTTTTTAGCCTCACAACTAGCAGCCGCCCAAGAGAAAAAAAATCTGCTTGTTGTGAAAAATCCCTCCCACACCAGTAGCCTTCCCACAGCTACTACAGTGAGTTATGATGGTTCATAGGGTATTCTTTTAAGGATGAGTAGTTTTATTATAGCAGCAAAAAAAAAATCTTCTTCTTCTATGACTGGCAACATAAGTCTTCTTTGACCATTCCCCGGGGCAAGGCATCTGGATTACAGCTTCTTTTCTGTCTCTTAAACTTCTCATTAAGCCATAATTACTTCAGTATTTACTTACCTTTACACCAGTGCTTTGGTGCACTGGCTGCACTGGCTGCAGGTAGAATGTCACATCCCCCCTTGGACCATGTTTTTATATATTACAGGGAATACTTTAACTTTAGTCTCAACTATGGTTTCACAGAAGAATTTTCAGGTTTCACATTAAAAGCACTCTTCATGCTCTTCTTTTCTAGGTATCAGCTCTGCTTTTCTCACTGACTTTGAGTTTTTATGTTGTGTTTTTGTAAGTGTCCTCACTGTTTCTCTGTCTGTGCAAGAAAGAATGAGTGTCTGCAAGTTTTATCTGGGTAATGGAAACATTAATTTTTTTTTCAGGCTTCTACAACAGTCGCATAATTTTTGCCGAGTTGTTTAAAAAGTCTGGGCCGGGCTGCAGAAGCAGTCAAAAGTCTTATTAACCTCGCTCTGCAAAATTGGCCTGGGCCAGCCTGGCCCGGGGTGGGGGGCGGGGGGGTGCTGGCCTGGCCTAAAGTGATAGAGCAGGGCCTGGCCCGAGTCAGATGGAGCCGGCCTGGCCCCTGCCTATTACTGAACTGCATCTGAGCCAGAGAGCTCAGGCCGGGTCCTCCCCCACGCTCAGCTGCACTGCTGCTTCAAAGTCCCTTCCAACCCCCCCTCCCTTCTCTGAGGCGGGGGGGGGGGGGGGAGGGAAAGGCCAGCC
>VZTJ01003502.1:755-15352 GCA_013397795.1 Orthonyx spaldingii
GCACGCAGCAGAAAGCTTGCGGCGGGTTTTGTCCCGGTGTTTTTGGGGAGAGTCCCTTACTCACGGTTGGGCGCCAGTTGTATCTTTGCTGTTTCGTCGGTGGACTCCTCCGGGCCACCGAATCCAGCCCTCAGTAGCTCCTTGTCCCAGGAGCTCTGGTCCAGGGCTGATCGGTGGCAGCTGTTTGCTGGTAAAGACAGACGGACCACTTGCGTATATATCAGCATTCTTTATTTTCCCTCACAGAGGGAAAAGGATCGTGCATAGAACAAACTGTGAGATGGTGGTTCCCGGCAAGAGTGGTGCAGCTCATCTCTCACCCAGATCTCTTATGCCCTCTGTCGGGGAAGGGCAAGGCAAGAGACGAGCCAATAGGCAAATGACTGGCCAGTGACATCTGGCCAGTCCCGGGTGAACAGGGGAGGGACAGGTGCAAAGTAGCGCTATGAGTGGTCAGACCACCAGTGGATTCTCAGTGGCCTGCCCACTGCTACAGGTATGATCATTCATAATAATTATATTATGCTATATATAACTATTCTTCATAGAATGTTTAGAAGAGTGCCTTTTTGCAGACAGTAATTTTTTATTTTGGCTATGTAATGCTTGCTGTTTTGTTTGATGGTTTTGTGTTTCTTTTTTTTCTTGTGACTTGCCAGACTCAGGAAGGAGTTAATTTGCAATGTTATGCTCTCTGGCCTGGCCCAAAGGCATGAGAGATTGTTAATAGAAACACCTTTCATTTACTGTTACCCATGATTTGAGTTTTATGTTATAGGAATTCCTAAAAGAAGAACTACCTGGACCAGTGGTGGATGACTCTCATTCAAGGTAGTGCAAGTGCAGCTACAACCTTATCTGAGCTGGCTTTGGTGCCCAGTAACTCCACAACACACACACCCCTCCTGTCCTGGAGTGGCCACTAAGACAGATGGAGCCTCAAGTTGTGGACTAAATGAACACGGTGGAAATTTGTGGGCATTTTGCAGAAATTTTATAGGGATGGTCCGGGCAGTAGGGGAATCATCTCAACATATCCATATTGTGGGCAGAAGGGGGAAGAATGGTAACATTTGTAGTGATGCTTATCCTCCCAGGTCACAGTTACATGTGATGGAGCCCTGCTCTGCTGGGGATGGCTAAACACCTCCCTGCCCATGGGAAGCAATGAGTGAATTCTTTGGTTTGGTTTACTTGTAGGTCTGGCTTTTGCTTTATTTATTAAACTGTGTTTATCTCAATCCATGGTTTCTCATGGACTGTTAGCCAGAGAAGTAATTGTCTGAATGGCTGCATTCAGTTACAGTCAATGGCCTAATGACCAAGTGGAAACTTGTAACTAATCATATCCCTTAATGCACCAATACTATTTAACATCTTCCTTAATGAAATAGACAGTGAGATTTAATGCACCCTCCACAAGTTTGAAGATGATGCCAAGCTGACCAGTGTGATTAATCTGGTAGAATGAAGGGATGCCATTCAGAGGGTCCTTGGCAAGCTTGAGGAGTGACCCACAATAACTTCATTAACAAAACCAAGTCCTAGGTCCAAGGTTCTGGATCTGAACTAGGACAACCCCCAATATCCAGAATGACTGGGTGATTACCTGATTGAGAGCAGCTTTCAGGGGGAGAACTTGGGTATACTGCTTGATGTAAAATTGTACATTAGCTGGCAATGTGTACTTGCAGCCCAGAAGTCAATCATATGCTGGTGCCTCCAATGCAGTGTTCATGGAGGTGATTGTGCCCCTCTAATCCACTCTTGTGAGACCTCACTTGGAGTACGGAGTCCAGCTCTGCAATCCCAGCACAAAGATTTCGATCTGTTTGAGAGGTCTAGAGGAGGCCACAAAAATGATCAGGGCTGGAGCACCTCTCCTATGAAGACAGCCTGAGAGAGTTGGGGTTGCTCAGCCTGGAGAGGAGAAGACTCTGAGGACAACTTTTTAGAGACAATATATGTAAAACAGACTTATAAGAAAGGTGGACAAGACTTTCTACCAAGACCTGTAGTAAAAGGACAAGGGTTATTGGTTTTAAGCTAAACCCATATCAGTTTGTACCGTAGGGTATGAAGAAATTTTTTTACAATGAGGATGGCAATACACTCAAACAGATTGCCCAGAAAAGTTGCATTTGCCCAGTTGCTAGCAGTGTTCAAAGTCAGATTGGAAGGAGCTTTCAGTGACCTGATCTAGTGAAATATGTCCTTGTCCATGACAGGAGACTAGGACTAGATGATCTTTGAACGTCCCTCCCAACCCAAAACAAAAACATTATGTAATTCCATAGCTCTGTGATTCTCTGATAAGCATGAAGTAGTTTAGCCATTAAACACTATGTTTGTTAACCCAGATTTTTCATTCATCTCTATCTGTATCACTAGGGACCTATTCTACTTTTTAACGAATATTTTTTGACCTTGTTAATTTCTTGATCCTTGTCTTGTTGTTATGCAGTCTTTTTAATTATTCCCCTATATCTGATGTAGAAACCATTAGTGTAAGTGTTCATTAGATTTAAGTACTCCTTAAGATAAATAATGTCAACATTATTCAAAATTTGCTTGTGTATATTGCATGTATATGTAAATGAAAATAATTTAGACATACAAAGTGCTGTTCTAAAGTTCTAAACTCAGGGAAGAAAATTACATCACAGCAAATTTAAACTGGTTTTAAAATGACTGGCAGAGCTTCCAACTGATCAGGCAATTATTTTCAATTATTTTTGCAGGTAGATGATTAAGTGGAAAATGACTTACTCCTGGTTTTGACATAAATTAAGCCAAAATTTTTATGGTACTGAGATCTTGTATAGGATACATGCCTAAGCCTTATTTTGTCTTTTACACAAAGTGACATAGAAACCAAAAGTAAACATCAAGTTATCAAAGATTGTTTATTCACTTTATGTTTGAGGTTTTTAAATATTCTTTTAAAATCTGTTCTGCTTTTATAATATTTCCAAATAAAATATTCTTCCTCTTTTATTCTGAAGGTGATTTAGCCTAACATTTTGTACTCATACAAGTGTACGAGATTTTACAGTAAACAAAATTTAAGGCATTTTTCTATGTGAATAAAATATATTGTTGAGCTAAATAAAAAGCCAAAAATCCCCCCAAAACTCTAAATAAAGTAAAAAATAAAATTAGAAAAAATAATCAATTAACCCTTGTGCTACTCAAGCAGTAATAATATCTCGCTTGTTAAAAGAGAGATCAGGTTCCATCCGTGCTCCCAGAATGAGAACTGACAGTGACAGATTACCATATGAGGAAACAACTTGCCCTTCCACTGAGTATCTCAGCTGATGAAAAAAAAGGTTTGTAAAAAGAGTTTTGCTGATGACATGTTTATATCAGATTACTTGTATTTTGAGTAACTTTCTTCTGTCCATTTAACTTCAGAGAACTGCACCACTTAATGAAAGATGGATTTGGTCTCATGGGTCTCATGGGCTGAAATTGTATAGACAGTGAGAAGAGTCAACACCATCAAAATGGGATGAAAAAGAAGGTCCTGCTCCTATTACATAATATTATACATTTCCACACTCTGAAGAGAATAAGACAGTATCATGCATCATTTTCTTGTTTCACTAAGCTCAAAACAAAAAGCTCTTTTTCCCTTCAGCAACTGTAATTCAAGAAAGTGAAAACTAGAATTGAATAATTTTCTTCCTCTGGTGAAGGAATCCCAGACTCTGAAAGTACTCTTTATCTTACTTCTTCTATCATTAGATGCTCTCTCTCCCTACTTAAGCCAACAACAGCTCCTTTTCACATTAGTATCACTCAGAAGTGGAAAACATAGAACAGCTTGAGGGTGAAATCAAATTACTGAACTCATTCCCCATGCCAATTTAGTACCTCGTGCAGGCTTTTTTTTCCCCCACAGCATATATGTGATAATTATCAGGATAAGAGCTAAGTAAATGTTGGACATGAAGAACTTCAAAAGAATCAGGACATTATAATGTTTGACATTCTCCCAACACATACTCTGTCATTTTGTGCTTTTAGATCTGTTGTAGCACATTTAAAATGCTATCATTTTTTGTAGCACATTTAAATTCTAGCTATCATTTTTCACCACTTACATACATTAAACATTCTTACTGATGACACTTTATTCTTCACTTTGTTCTCTTAAGCTGCCATTATTCTTATGGTGTTTAAGTACACATTTCTTTGTCCTCAGTTGTTCAAATTCCTTTCAAGTTAGCAGTCTTCCTTCCAAGGATAATAGTAAAATGATATAGCGAACAATAGCAGCACACAGTCCTTCAGAATGTCCTTGAAAGACTCAAATCAGAGACATCTTATATATATATATTTTAAATATTCAATTTGCTATGCAGTTATCATCCCACTGAAACATTATTCCTTATTTCTCAACAGTCTGGTGGTCTGTGTCCTATAATGCGGCTAAACTATTTTATGCCTCCCCTTCTATGTTGTCAACCTGTGCTAATAGAAATGTTTATAAAATGCTGATACTGAAATATTGCAGCTTAACAGTTCAATAGTTCTTTAATGAGCCCACTGTTTTATTAATAAAATGATTTATAGAAATATTTAATCTCACTGATTTACCATTAGTATTAATGAGTCTAGTTATTAAGCACTTTATTTCAGAATGCCACAAAAATACAAACCCTGTATAACATGAAGTATCTTGTACTAACTTATTTTGTATTTAGAACAAATGAATAGTTTTGAAATCTCACAGCTTTTCCTCAGTGAAACATAGTCATTCATTAGCATAAAACTAATTGACTCTTTTATATGCAGTAAGTTTGTATTAAGTTATTTTATGTTTAGAGGAAATCAACGGTGTGAAATCTCACAGTCTTTCCTCCATGAAACAGAGTTATTCATTAACATGGAACTAAAAGACCCTTTTATATAATTTCCCTGCCATTATTATCAGATTTTATGCAAATAATTTAGCACAGGGCCAATCACAAAAGTAATCCCAAAGACTGAAAATAGAAATGTATAACTACTCAGTAGAAATAAAAGTATTTCCATTGTCCTTGACTATTAAGCAAGGACTTTTTTATTATCAACTCTTAGTAAGAATCTGATTCTTTAATACTCTTAATTTATTTTCTTGAAAGAAATAATTTTCTAACATGTTGTAGGCTACTACAAGGTACTTTAAAACCGTCACTCATCCCTTCATGTACCTTCCCATTGCTATTCAAATGAAATACTATCAGTTGGACAGATTTCAACTAGCCTTATATATTAGGAAGCTAATATTTTGGGAGTAATTTCCTACTATGATTGGTTCAATGAAGAATCTGCAAAAGTGACTTCCAGAGTGCTGGAAGGTGCTACAGTCATTTTGTTTTCCTCATTGACCTCTCCTGGCTACAGCCTCAGATATCTAAGAAGGAGAAATAGGGGGGAAGAAATTATCTTCTTTATTCCATTAGTGCATTTGACCTAATTTTTTTATGTTGAGTAATGGTTTTAATTGGGAAGAAGGGAGACTTTTGACTTGTTAGTCAAAGGACTGTGACTAAATTCCCTCCCAATGTATAGATTCTGCTGTGTAAAATTTGCACTAATGCATTTCAGTGTATATTTTCTTTATTTGTAAAATTTGTTTAATGGAAAATTTTGGTATAATGAAGGCAATCAATTTTCAGTGAAAATACTTATTTGCAATATTTTCCTTTTTAAATAAATCAATAAAATTAAGCCTTTTCACAAAACTAGCTGGATTTTTCATAATTTGACTTTATGTGTAGTTGCTGGAACATTAACCAAGGGCTGCAGATGGAGTTGGATTTTGCTATATAGATTATTAGAGAAGCTCTGCTGTTGAGTCATGAGGTGCAGAAAGGATGCCCTTTTGTTCTAAACTCCTTAGAGAGGAATCAAGGTGTGATTGGATCCAATCTTAGCCCCAGACTTTGTCAAAGGTTTAATCCCTCAGGATTAAAGATAGCAAGTCTGATCTATTTACATAAAATGAACTATTTATTATGACAAATGATTCAACACAATATCTTAATCAGAATTATTTGCTACACAGTATAAAAGCTAAAACTAATAGTAGTGTATAGTATAATGTAGTGCGCTATAATAAACAAACCTGTTAAAGCAATTGTATTAAAGCTAGCAAAAAGAAACAATTATTAAGTAGAGATTAATGTAACTCACCATGCCAACACTCGTGGGCAGGCCTTTTTCACTCAGCCTTGAGGAGTATCCTCATGGGGCATCCCTAAAATCCAAAGGAGGAATCTCCACTCCAAGGAGGAATTGTTAGAATGTTAGAATAACCTGACTGTATGAAAGTGGACTGGACTTTTGTAGCATAAAGTGATTGTCTGCCAGTCACACCTCTCTGCCTGCCTCACTATCAGTATGTTAATTTGGGGTTGGTGAACAGGCTGGTTTTAGCACAGTTCAACACCAAAGCCAGCATGACACCCTTCTCAATCCACTACCCATAGGCTTGCAAACAGGGCACTGTCTGAGTCCCTTGACCACATACCCGGGCAGAGCATCCTGCTGTGCCAAGGCCTCCCTAAATGTCTCTGAATGTCTTTAGATCTTCTGAGAGATGTTATAGACTGGGGTGTATGTGACAAATTTTCTGTATGTCATGTATAACCAGACTACTCGGTGGTGTCGTGGGAAATTTCTGCAGTCCTAAATTCATTTTGCAGTCTCTCAATTTGCTCAATTTTTCTGTTTTCAGAGGCTCACTTCTGGTAAGAGGAAAGTATTGCTGTCACAGCTGTGATTAGCAGAGGGCATTCATGTAGGAGCACATGTAGGCATGGACTTATATCTCCTAGAGAAAGATTTAATTACAGAGAAAATGCTGCATTCACTACATTACAAAATTTGTGATTCGTAATGGTGGATTAGACGGTAATTTTTATAGGAAAATGGACTTATAATAGAGTTCTTCTCTTGCTGGAGCAGCTTTTCTGTCTAGGCAGATGTGCACATTGGTGATTTCATCAGATTGTAAGCTACCTTGTCCAGTGCACTAGGGGATATAAAAGTTCCCTTTTCTCAAGAGCAAATAATTGTTTGCTCTGAACTGAGTCTTTGTACACAAAATTCACTTTTTACATCATTCTGAGGTAAATCCAGGCAGCCAGGCTATATTCTGTATTTATTCGCTCTCTCTTGCGACATTCTAAATTGCTGCATCTATTTTTCTTATACTTCAAGGCATTTCTGACTAGCCTGAGGATGACACAGTATGCTGCCTGCACTGCAATTATTGTTATCATTATTTCTATTAATATTGTTCTTTCTTCTACTGCTAGTCTATTATAGTCTCAGAGCAAAAGAAATCTAATAACTCTACTTCTTTGGTTTATTGTATTTAAATACAAAACAAGAAAAAAAGAGAAAAAATAGGTTGAAGCTTAGGAACATGCAAAGTGAACAAATCCCTCAGAAAAAAATATTTTCCAGACAATATTAGCCTATTAAATGAGGCCATAGCTATGGTTTTTTGCTCTAGCTTCTTCCTGTTCTTGTTTAATGTGAGGAGAAGCACCCATTATCCTTTTCTACAAAAGACAGAACTGAAGGGAAAGCTGGCAAGTTTAATTCATTTTGATACACTCTGTATGAGTGTGTGTCTGTGGATGTGTGTGGATGTTGATGAGGTGCTTTCATTTTTAACAATGTGCTGTGTACCATTCATCTGTGTATTTAGAAAAAGTTGTTGGGAATATATGATGCTTGAGCCTTAAGCTGTCAAAAATGAGATTCCAACGTATTCAGCAGCACAAAATAGCATAAAAAGAGCTTTGCCACTATTTATCTCTGCTTGCCAGCTTGTAATGTTGATTTATGATACGCCATAATAAAGCACTGAAATGAATACAGCTACACAGGAAAGAGTTACGTGGGCACAGACAATGAAATATTTCTGATTCCTTCCTGTCTCCTTCCTCCATCTATACACACACACACTTGAAGATAACACACTCTCACAGTGATCTTGTTGTAATTCTGCTATTTGACAGCATACCAATATGATGCACAGAACCCTCCAATATTGCAAATAAAGTGATAAAAGCTGTTTTATGTATATTCCAAATTCATAGTTTCCACTGACCTCACAGTGATGAGGCTCAACAGTTTCTGAAATCCAGGGCTACATTTAATTTTTCTCCTCCTTACAATTTCAATGCCTTTTAAATTTCCTTTAAATTATTTATTTGTGTGTTTCTGTGTGTATATATATATGATTTCTAATTTAGAAAAATGTACAAACTTTACTTTTCCCACCTTATTTATTGAGATGAATAGATGTACAAAATGCATAAATAAATATAATTAAAAAGCAATAAACTCCATATGGCAAATTTAATTACTTTTAATGTTTATGTAGGGAAATATATTCACAATAAATCACTAAATCAGAAGATTTCTCATTACTTGTGAGAAAAGATGTTATGCCAGAATTTTTCATGCTTATTTAAGAAGGTACTTTGCAAGAAATGGAATTAAGCAAAAATAATTACCCCAAAGAGACTTGGTAATAGGAATGTCAATAAACAATATTGCTGTGTTAAATAATAATTTTCACTTTAGCTGTTGACCTGGCAGCAAATTACTGTCAGAATCCCCATTGTAGAAATGACAGCAAAGTATGAAATTATTATCCTGAATAAAATATGTGACACTTTTATTAATTTATTAAAAAGATAACTCTTTAAAATCTATTTCTTTTAGCACTCCAACTGGTCTCCAACCACTTTCCATATAATGGTCCCTCCCCTCAGTCAGATATTCTGCTAATTGTGCTGGAACAAAGTCCATATGAAAATTAGTCCCCTAATCTGTTTTTCTCTAACCTTAAGAGTTTTACAGAGAATTGACTTTTAGAACACATTTAGTTGACTGAGTGTAATAGGAATCAATGCAAGACCTAATTCTTTTTATTATCATATAATTTTTTCAACTTAAATACATTTTTCTTCATTTCCTCTCTTCTTTATGTTTTATTGTGTTTCTTTTTCATGCATTGAGTCTCCAACTTTGTTGGCAAGGTTATTATTCTATGGCAAGCACCTGTCTGCACTGAAATTAGCAATATTATTTCTATGTGTCTAATAAATAAAATTGTAGTAAAAGAATTTTTCACAATTGTCACATGTGCCCATTACGTGAAATGGCTATTGTACTTATATACAAATGTGATAGCATACAAATTTCACACATATATGCACACACATGCACAGAAATCACATTAACTTAGTTATAAAACTGAATAAAGGAACACACACAAAAAAAGGAATATACAACTGGAAGAACATCCAGTTTCTGAAAGTGTAGTTCATCTTTTGAAACCAACAAGAAAACAACGTTTAAATGAGTTACCTCTCTATTGGAAAATATTAGAAAAAAAAATACCCTGAAGGCAGTTGCTATTTGTTTCATTAGCTTGTGTATGTTTTAAAGCTTGCAGAGAACCCAGACGTTTGGTGAAACACTGCTGAGGTGTTTTAGCCGTGGTGTCTCTGTGAGGAAACAGATTTCAACTCATTTCCACATGGAGAATACAACATGTTGAAATCATAACGTCTTCTGTCATCCCAAAATATTGTCAAAGGAAAGCAACTGACTGTCACAGGAGAGGGTATTACGTTCTCCACTCTCCATCTTGAGTTGAACCTCTCCTTCTCAGTGTATCTCTCTGTGGTGATCAGTCCGCTCTCGATCTCGGGTGCTGATTTTGTCGGCCGTTTCATGCTGTTGCTATGGCCACATATACTGTCTTGCAAAACATCAGATTTTGCTTTTTCTTGCATTTTCTACATGTTCTATAATTTGGTTTTAAAAGAAAAAAAATCTTTGAACTGATCATCCATTTAGTTTGGAAAAAAAAAAAAAGGAATAATTGCAGATAAAAAGAAGGTTTTTAAAAGTTATCCTTTATATATGTACAAACAGAATTGTCATATGTTAACATTATAATGGTCTTTTCCAAATTATAACTTTAACATGGGTTTAAAATTCCTGAAAAGCATGACCAACAAACCAAAACCCCTGTTTTAACAAAGCAAGAGAAGTAAATGTCATAAGGAGATGAGACCTTAAGGTTCAGTATGTTCTATTCCTTGCTGTTAAGCAGGGAAGTAGAAATACCTTTTGCAATATTTCTTAAGCTCTGTCTTAAAATTAGCTAGATTTCTGTTAGATACTAGCTCATTTATTTATGGAGGCAAGTTTCTTTGAAATTTAAATCCTCTGGTAATAAGATTTTTTCTTAATATTCGTTCCATGCATCTATTCTTACACCAGCTCACACATTCATTTATGCAGAATATTTATATAATTGTGGAGATCCATTTCTAGGCAGAACTCAGATCATGCCTTTATATGGTTAGACTGTAAAAATCAAATTCTTCTTGTTTCTTCTTATAAAAAGGACTTTTCTCTCCCTCAAAAATCCTATTGGCCCTTCTCTGCATCTGCTCTAAAACAAGTTTAATTAATCTTTTTTTCTTTGTGAATCAGCAGAAATGAACTTTGTATATAAAAAAATTTCTTGTATAAGAAAATGAATACTTTCCAAGTCTCTGAGAAACATCTAAGTTCCTAAGGTAAAATGCTATGCCTTTTTATCCATGTCTGGCTCAACAGACCTGGAAGGTATCTCATTCAACAAAAATTAAACCTATGATGATAGAAATTTAAAATTTATTGGGGGTCATATAAGAAGAACCTGGCAGTGCCACTTAATAGAAACCAGACTGTCAGATGAGAATTTCTAAGCTAATGCAATTTAAAACTGGAGAGGTCATAATAAAATGCTGAATATGTCACAAATTTAATAGAAAATTTTTCCAGGGTCTACCAGCTAGTCAAAGACGATGTATTGTGGAATTTAAGTAGAAGTTGAGGGGGGAAAGCACCAATATCCTTCCCTACCCTGCCTCAAAAAAACAAAACAACAAAGCAAAGCAAAGCAACCAACCAATCCCCAACTGCCCCCAAAACTTTAAGATATCTGGCATTGAAATGGAATCAGGTGTGTGAAATGTAGAAAAATGTATTTTAGACCCACTTTTAAAATATTAATAAAAGTATCTATTTCTTCTTATTGTAAAAACTGCTTTTTTCCCTGAAAAATCCACTGTTGCCCCTGTGAAATCTTCTTTGCCTCTATTAAGTACTTGATAACATCACTGCAGAGTAGTGTAAAAGTGAAAACTCCAATTTATAACCAATGATGAATACACATGGAAATTTTGAATCTCATCCATGAATGGCTACTGTGAAAATGTCTCATATATAACATGCTAAACCTTAATGTTTTCCATTTTTAAATCTCATGTTAAAATGGTTACAGGTCTAAATTTAGATTAGAATTGAAAAAGCACCACCATAAAAAGGTTAGTGGAATAACAAAGAAATTTTTTCAGAAATTCCATTATAAAATTTGCTGACTTAACAACAACTAAAAAATACAGGGGACTAGATATTTTTAAATGAGCTAATTGCTCATTCTTTTCAGTTTCATAAAACCCCCTGCCTACTTCTAGTAGTGAAAAGGAAATAGATTCACTGTCCGTAACTACAGCATGATAAGGACAAGTAATACTTATGAACTCCAAGAAGATTTATGTGGTATTTGTAAATGCACAGAACTATATTTGACCTTAAATAACATGGGAAGGAAAGTGCATAATAAAGTTGTTCATAAGAGAGATTGAAGAGCAACTGATTAAGTGATTAATTTTTCTGAGAGAAAAACAAATGTTGATCTAAGACTTAGTAAAAATCTTTGAAGAAATTTTTTTGGACAGTATCCTTCCTTGTAAGAAATTTTCACTAGAAAAAATGAAACAGACAGTTCCATAAGTCATTATTTTTCCTTTATGAGAAATTTCCCAATACAAATGTGTCATTTATCAAAACTTGGAATAGTAACAATAAAGTTATTAGTAAAAAGGAATGTTGTTAGTATGAAAAATAAAATTATACTTGATTTACAAAAAACACTGTTGGGTATCAAGTAAAAGAATAAGACCATGTGATTTCCACCTCGCTCCATGTTCCTCCCCGTTGCCATAGCTACACAAATCACAAGATCTCCAACCAGTTTCCCTGTTTGTATCATGACTTTGCATTTTATTCACTGCTTCATGCTTCCAACAATAGTTTCCTGAGTAAACAATATACAGGGTTTACAATCAATTATGTAATTGATTGTACTACTTTGGTTTGAAACCGGGCAGAAACACCAATTTCGTGTAGTGGTTTGAGTTCGTTCACCTGAGTTTTTTGGCTAAACGCCAGCACACCCACCAGATTTTATTTACTTTTGCTGTGAGATAAGGATTAGGAGTAGGTAAAGCAGGCTCAAACTTTAAAGAATATAAAGAAAGTTTATTAACAGACTTAAAAGGAAGAAAAAAATTAAGAACCAGAACAAACCCGTCAGAACACTTTTGCTCTTCCCACCTCTCCATTTCTTCAATGACAATACAAAAAAAACAACACTTTGACTTTCAGTCAGTTTACCACTTTTAAATTAGTCTTTCTTCAGTCATTTAGGGAGAGGAGTTTTCTCCTGCTTTACCACGTTGACTTTTCCACAAGAAATACAGTTCTTATGGTTTTCAGCTTCACAACTAGCAGCCGCCCAGGAGAAAAAGATTTCTGCTTGTTGTGGAACGTCCCTCCCACACCAGTAGCTTTCCCACTGCTACTACGGTGGGTTATGACAGTTCATGGGGTGTTTTTTTAAGGATGAGTTGTTCTACTACTGCCGCAAAGAAATCCCCTTCTTCTATGACTGGCAATGTAAATTTCCTTTGACCATTCCCCGGGGCAAGGGATCTGGAGTACAGTTTCTTCTCTTCTCTGCTCAAATTTCTCATCAGGCTGCAATTACTTCAATATCTACTTATCTTCACACAGGTGCCTTGATTCACTGGCTGCACTGGCTGCAGGTAGAACGTCACATCCCCCCTTAGACCATTTGTCATATATTACAGGGAATATTTTAGCTTGGTCTCAATCATGGTTTCACAGAAGAATTTTCAGCTTTTACTTTGTAGCACTCCTCATGCTCCTTCCCTCTAAGCTTCAGCTCTGCTTCTCTCACTGACTTTGAGTCTTTATGCTGTGTTTTTGTAAGTGTCTTCACTCTTCTTCTATCTGTGCAAGAGCAGATCAGTTTCTGCAAGTTTTATCTGGGTAACGAAAGGGTTAATTTCTTTCTCGGGCCTCTGCGACAGTCCCATGATTTTTCCCGGGTTGTTTAAAAAGTCTGAGCCGGGCTGCAGAAGCAGTTAAGAGTCTCCATAGCCTCGCTCTGCGAAGCTGGCCTGGCCTGGGGGGAGCCGGCCTGGCCTCTGCCCGGCCCAGAGCAAGGGCTGGGCTCTGCGAAGTTGACCCGGCCTGGAGGGAGCCGGCCCGGAGGGAGCCGGCCCGGCACTGCCCGCTGTAGTTAAAATGTTTTGCCCAGCAGCCGGAGATCTCAGGCCGAGTCCTCCCCCACGTTCAGCTGCACTGCTGCAAACTCCCTTCCAAACCTCCCCCCCCTCCCGCTCTGAGGAGGGGAAGGGGAGGGGGGAAAGGGCAAGGGCCCAGCCTTACCAGAGAAAGAAGCACAGGACTTGCTTCTCTGGCAGCAACAGGACAGGAAAAGAGGGTTTTTTCTCAGGTGTATCTCTCTTAAATATGGTTTTTTCCCTGGAGTCGGAACAACTTTTAATTGGATTATACACCCATCAATACTCAAAACTAGCTGGTCACTGGCTCTGTTTCCCAGGAAGCAAGGTGCATTACTTCCTGCACCATAGGTCACTTGAAAGACTGACCCTCCCTGGGTAAACCCACGACATTGATTAGAAGTTTCTCTAGAACAGAACTCTTATAATAGTTATTAAATCTTTGAAACTGCACCTTTCAAAGGCTATAAATTAGTAAATCAAGTTTCCAAAACCACAGATGTCAAATTCATACCATGGGTGAAGGTATCTAGAAAATGGGGTTTAGAAAAGAGAGTTTTCTAAACAAAACATCAGGAAACCAAAATACTTGAAAAGAAACATGTCTCAGAGCTGAGAGAAGAAAAGAGTTATTAACACTTTAATAACACTATACAAATTCCTTATATGTACATGAATATTTATATGTAAATTTTCTTCCTTTCTTGTGATGTCAAAGATCTGTGCAGGTGGTAAGGACAAAGAGACAGAGAGATACAGAAAGGGGATACAGAAGATACAGGGGACACAGAAGCTTCATTTGTTCTCTTTGTTTTAATCTGAAAATATTCGGACTAATTCTACTCAGGAAAATTTCATCAGGGTATGTAAACAAACTTTTTCACACAACTTTTTCGCTTCCATATATTGATATTCTCTAACAAGCTTGATTTTTGAAAGTGCATTGTTGAAGGCTGGAAATATTCATCAAGTTTTTGCTTGAAGATGAGACGTATATCCCCAGACTAATGTGAAAAAAACCATAAGGAGGATATGAACCAACATGAAACTATCTCTTGATAATCCAAACATCTTAAATAAATAGCAATATTCTGTTTTGTGTGGCAGTTCTGATAGCATAGGGTTAAA
>VZTJ01003503.1:0-48274 GCA_013397795.1 Orthonyx spaldingii
AAGGATTCCAAACCCCAACATCAAGAAAAGCCCAAAATACTTTTGGTTATTTTCTTCTATCTCTACTTCAGAAGACATTATTTCTGTGACTCCTCGCTGAACCATAGTCACTCATACATTTTAAGTTATCAGAAAAACCAACTCACTGGCACAAAACATCTTTACATACAAGAAGGATTCAAATTCTGTTAGAAATATAAACATTGTTTTTAAAGTTATGGTGGATGTACCCCTGAAAAAGAGTAAGATGCAAAAAGTGACAGCAATTGGCTTATTTACAACCCTACTGTAAGGGTAACAAAGTGTTCTCTCAACTGTATTGTCAAGGTTTTTAACATCTCATTAATTTTTGCAGCAGTAGAAGGTTCAAAAAACAAAAAAAAGCAGCAGAAAAGGAAGGAGGAACTTAAGTGACAATGATATTATGTGTGTTATGAACATCTCTCTGAAGACCTAGAAGCCAGTTGCAGTCACATGGCTGAGAAGACACAGCTGCAGAGGAAATCTCACGAGAAACGTTGTGGAGAAGATGCCTGACCTAACATCCCATCACACTACTACTTCAACTGATGGAGAACCAAGCCATACAGTACCATTTACAACTGTTTTAAAGTTTTGTTTGCCTCCTTGCATATTTTGCTTGCACTTGTGCAATGGACTCTTACTTTCTAGGACGCAGCAGTGGCAGGGAGGTGACTTGTTTAAAATCTTCTGATAAAAGAATGATAAAGTTAACAAGCATGAGAAGTGCTTTTTTTTCCCACATGAACTCCTTTGAACTGTAAGAAAAGTCTTCAGATACCTTTAACGAGTTTGTTAGACTCATTAGTTCTACAAAGGGACTGCAGGAAAAGCGTTTCATGTGGAAATGGATGTGGAGTTATTAAATTCTGGAAGCAACAGTCTCCAGGACATGAAAGAGTCTGTAACCAGTAATAGTATTGGCCTTGGAACAAGAGGCAAGCACTGAAAAGATAACCTGTATCACTCTTCAGTGCTTCCAGAAGTTTACAATAAGCACTTGGCACAGTATCAGTAAAGAGTAGTGATGGGTGAAAAATCCCACACTCTTGAACTGCCCATGTCTCTGTAGATTCTCAGTGAACTTGGGATATTTCCAATCCCAGCTAAAGCAGTAACTTGTCAGCTGGTGTCTTCCCACACTTCTCCCTCTGTCCCAACCCCCAAAAGAATATTCCAATATTTTTTAACAAAGATGGAGTCACAGCAGTAGTGTAATAAAAGAAATCTTCAAACACCCTGCCCTAAACGTAGAGGTAAAATTTATTTTTTGTGACTTTTGCCTTCCAAAATATTAAGCAACTGGTCATTGTAGCAAGATCTTATCCTGCAGGATTTCTACACCAGTTCAGTTGTATTATTGCATGACAGAATATTACGTGCTGAGCAAAGTGAGACATATTAAAAGGTTAAGAGCTACACTATACAGATATACACAAAACTGGAACCTCTATTTAGTGTTACTCAGAATATCCATAATTTTTAATTATTTTATTTAGTTAGTTCAAGAGGAAAACACAATAGTTTGGGGCTGTATGTGAGCTCCACATCATATGTGTCCTGCACATCCTCAGATTTGGCATTTCACTGTCAGGGGACTGGTGGAACACACACAGCTCCCCTGACACAACCACACTGGGACAACTGCCAGGCAAGCCAGGTAGTGAACGGCTCCCCAGTCCTAAATTCCAGGTAGAGTTTCACACCTCCATACCATGTTTTTTCATGCTGTCCTGCAATTGTCTGATTGCTACTTTTTAAAACTATACCCATGCAAACTCAAAATATACTGTCCATTCTCTTCTAGGACCAGGAAATGCTTATAAGTATAAAGAAAAATACATATTGGTAAATATACACACAAATCTAGTTCTGCTAAATAAGTACATAAAAAGTGGCATCTCTGCATACATACACAAATACAATGATAAAAATTAAATTTCTAAAACTGTAGGTATAAAACGTATAAGACATTCTTTAATAAGAGTAATGTATTAATAAAAGTGTAAATTCAAGTATCAAACCATCATGGGCACCTCCACACACACTTTGTAATGTTGCCTAAGAGCCCCTAAAAACAGAAGGTGGGTTGATGCAGGAGTTCAAACACAGGGGTTGGAGAAGAAGAGCAAACAAATCAAAACATGTCTGAGGGTTACAGGCCCCATCCTAGGCGACCCACTCAGGGCCCCCCGCTACATGTGCAAGGGGGAGGACAGTCCTGTGAGCTGGGCAGAGATCCCATCCTGCAGCTCTTGCCACAAAGAATGACCTTTACTATCACTACACACAAGCGGAAACAGGAACAAAAAATGCCATTTCAGAAGAACACGTGTGCATGGATGTGTCAAGGAAAATTGTAGAGGATTTTAAAAAATATACAGCTGTATAGAGGCTTAGAAAGGATGGAGGGTTGTGCCATAGATGTTTTCATACTAATTCCTAGACTGATGTCTTCTTCCACATACTGTGAAGTCAAAAGCAATTAACAATAGTAATTTCTAATGATAATTGTGTTCCTGGAACACCATATATAGAAGCCAGCATAACATTTAATCAACTTATTTCTTCCAGTTTTCATGATGCACTATGCAATAAAATATGAAACTCAGCAACTCAAGTACATATATTTTTAAGCAGTTTAGGTTACGTGTGTATGGTTTAGTGATGGGAAATGGAATAATTCTTAGAATAAATTCCACCTTTTCCTAGAAGTAAATATTCAATATATGTGAAAAGCATCTGAAAGCTTCATTTTGCCAGTCATTGAAGACAATGGAAACAAAATCATGTAATGTAACAGCATATAAACCCAGAGTAACTCATCTCGCCTCAGTGCTTTTTACTGCAACTCTTCCCATGGTCCTCGACTACAAATCCAGCCTAAAAACACTCTGTTTTAATTTTTTTTTTTTTTGTGGCA
Organism: Orthonyx spaldingii; assembly: GCA_013397795.1. NCBI lineage: Eukaryota > Metazoa > Chordata > Aves > Passeriformes > Orthonychidae > Orthonyx > Orthonyx spaldingii. The sequence goes on from VZTJ01003503.1 coordinate 2,945, forward strand.
AAATACAATGACACTTTGAACAGCACTAAAATCCAAATGGTGTTATTTCCCTGAATACTTTAACCTTGGTCTCATATGTTAGCAGGCTAATTGAAAACAAATTTCTTCCCCTGCTTATCATAAACCAAATTGCTCACCTCATTATCTTTGCTTCTGCTACTTAGTATCATGTTTGACTTCAAAAGAGACTATGAGTCCATGGGCTGTTTCTGACCATCTGCTACTAGAGTATATTAAAAGCAAGCGTTCACTAGTTTTGGTCTTCTGCCCAAAATCCTCTCTTAAAAAAATCACAGAATACATAGAAGTACATAGTTTGAGTATATTTTGCAAAGCTAGTGTGAATGTGCATTTGTGTTCCCGAACGGAGCCTTATACAAACAATTTATGCTTGCTCCATACAAAATTAATTTGTGGAGGTTTAGGATTAGAGAGAGGAAGAAAGAGGAAGACTTGAGATAGGGAACGTAAGGGAAAAACAGCAGCCTGTACAGGAGCACCTTCCTTCCCCCTCTGGTTTCTGCTGCCCTTCTACACTTTAAGGAGGATTGGTCTGCTGATTTGCCTCAAATTTCTCTTCAGGTTTGTATCATTCCCTGTACTTAACCTCTTGGCGTGCGACAATATGACTGAAGTACTTTTGGGGACCTCCTCAGCCACTACACCAGTGCCTGCTCCATTAAGCAGTGGATGTCACACTCACAAGAAAGGCTAATATTTTCATAGCAAGAATCAGGAGCAAGTAAAGTCTTATTAAGCTTCTCCTCCCTCAAGGTTACTATCTCAAGCTAATGACAATATATGAGATGAGTACTGTCAACCCCTGCAGGACACATTAAATTCCAGTTAAATACAGATTAGATGAGTGCTGCAAAAATCATGGTTATAAAGGGTACATCCCTTTAAACTATCTGGCATTCACTGCAAGGCCAGAGTAACAGCAGGTGCTTCTGTTAAAAGATGTACAGCAGCAAGCAAGGTTTAGACGAAGGTCACATTTCTCACAGTATCCTTTCAGAGGGAGAAAAATTCAGATTGGACGAGTTTAAGAACAAAGAAACAAAAAACCAAAACAAAACAAAACAAAAAAATAAATCCATGAGACACTGAAAACAGTTGAACAAGAAGAATGCTTTATAGAGAGGGACAAGAGAAATTATATGAAATAGTCTTTATATTCAACTCTTATAATTTCCTGCAAGTAAAACCGGGCATAACCCACAGTTGCCACAACTGTGATGGATTCTTCAGAGTGTACTGCTGAGGGAGTGGATGGAGAGTCACTTATCCTGCAAAGGCAGGAAGAAAAATATTGGACAAGTAAGCTTCCTGAACACACTTAATACTGGTAAGATAAATAAACCTGAACACAGAAGTGATAAAGTGTCTGCACTACTACCTGTCTGTAAAAGGAAAGCATGCTCTTGGTCAGAACTGGTGATTGAAGTGCTCAGACTGGCAGCAGAGTCTTAGAGAAAAACACGGACCAAAAAACTTTTATGCATTCACCTTAGCTGAAGGTTCCCTTTAGTTACAGGGCAAAAATTGCCCCCAAAATGTCCAAACTCTATGGTGCACACACATTAGAAATGTGTTCTGAAAAACATGAAGATGTGCATGGAAGAACTTACAGGAAAGAAATATCACCAACAACACAAATACAGTTAATTTTTTTCTGTAAGGTCATTATGCATTTTTAGCACAGAAATTGACATATATTCAGAAAATCCAAATATTGTATATATAGCTATTTTAAGATAATTTTACTTGATACCTGTGCTTGGATTTTTAGATGCACTCTGCTCTTTCATTTTCCTTTTTGGGAAAAGTGAGGGAGAAAGATATATTGGAGCACCAGTATTTTGTGCTCCTTTCCCCTCACTCCATACCCACTGTGCCCATCATTCAACAATACACAAAAGCAGATAGTCCATTTCTACCAACTAATATATTACTACTAAGGCCGTTCATCAACCACACGATGCTCAAGACAACAACTCTCTGTTATTAACCAAGCAGCTCCTGTCAAATGATTTTGCTAGAATTGCTAAATTCACTCTGCTGTTCTTTCACATGAAAGACTGCATCAGCAACTAAACAAGGAACATGCCTGCTGGTGAAACTGCTCTTGAGGAGAAAGGACCATCCACCTGTAGAGCAACAATGTCACTCATGCACCACAAGGCAACAGCTCAAACCAAAAAATGCTCAGAAGAGACAAATCCTCACATGTAGTAATTAACCTGCAGTTGGTAATGTATTTAGAGCAGTAAAATCACTGACTTTCATACAAAAACTGTGATTAGGACACTCGAATCCCCCAACTAGTTTAAACGTACTACCTAAATCCTCCACTGCTGCTGAGGTTTCTGCAAAGATTTCCTTCCTATCCCACTCGTAAGCCTATAAAGTCATAGACAGGTTAGACTTGTAACACTAACAAGACTATAGATATAGTTTCTCTGCTGTAATTTATAACCCCACATAGAACTATATAAAATTATATAGAATTTTAAACCTGCCTGAGCTGTTCAGACACCTCAATTTGAAATGGAAAAAGAGGGAAAATACATTCATTAGTGTGCCAGTTTACTGGTATGTAATTTTATTTCAAATCACTGCATGGAGCTGCAGCAGAAGAGATGTGGAAGCTGCAGAGGCTGGCACTAATCTGGTCTTTGGAGCACATCTGTACATTTAATATGCAAGATAAGCCAAGAGCATGCATCAAACCAGGAAATATACAGTAATAATTCATCACAATATGGCATATCATATTCCTCTTCTCCCTACTATTTACCCCCAATTCCCTACAAAAAATTACCTTTACAAAAAAACAGGTTAACAGCATTTCGCACTATTAAACAAAGTTTGATCCAGCTTATGGGCCTCTATTTCTTTATATTGAGGATAAGAAAAACCAAATCCTTTTGCCTACTGAAAAAGTTCCAGGGACATTTATGGACCTGTAGGTAAAACCCAGCAGCTTGAACTGCATCCAGAAGAGTCTCAGGCTCCACAGGTATCAAAGTAATTTTTCATCAACTTGAGGCTGATTTAAAAGGTTTAGTCCAGAGCACAGCATGTGTGTTACATTAATCAAATTGGGACATGAGAGGCAGGCATTTGAGTTTAGGCTTGTGTGCAGAAGGAATCTTTTCCTGCTCCTTATTTCAGAGGGAAAAAGGCAGGTTGCAGTGGCCGTTGGTGGGCCAACCAGGAACCTGGGATACCTAGGTAGGACCATGCCTTCTCATATCATCCTTGCTAAAAGAAAGCTGGGCAATACATATGTCTCAACATGTTTGTTAAGAAGTGACTATAAAAGAAATTATTTTTATTTTCAGGAAACAAAATGGTACTGGACTGAAATCAGACTTTTAAGAGGAAATCTTAGGCATTTTGGAAGATTACTCAATTTATGTTACGAAAGAACCAAGCATAACTTTATACTAGTTAAATTCAGAACAACACACAGTTGATTCCTCCACTTGTACAAACAGCACCAGTTTGGACATTTATGCAGTCTGCTATAGCTCAGGGCAATCCCCTGAAGGCCATGGAGACAGTGAGCACTGTTAGAAGTTGTGGTACTTCTATTATGTCCCATCATAGCTAAAGTGGAGAGAGAATCAAGAAAACTGGTACAGACATGAACCTAGGCTGGCGCCAGGCTTTGATGATGAGAAGAACCAAGAATTAAGAAACAAAGAGTTGGTGTATCTGCTTACAATGTCCTTAAGTATTAAAGCACAAGATTAATGCAACTGAAAATTCAGTATCTCTTCTTATTAGCTATTCTGGTTACCAGCCTCACTTCTAATTTTATTTTTTTTAAAGCCTGAAATAGTCTTTACCTTGGTTACATCTCACATTGGCTAGTTTCACAGATTAATAATACATTCTACCAATAGGTCTTGGCAACTATAATAGATTGCATTGCTGCAAGCATGGACTAACTGTGGTAACAAATGCTTCTTTGTATACCTTACAATAATTTAGCTAGGAAAAGATTTTCCAATTTTGGGGGGTATAATAAGAACTGTTCTTGCAATTTTAAGCTGCTTTTATCAACATTAGCTTATAAGAATTAATTCCTTGTGTTGTTCCCCAAAAGTAACCTTTTTCTCCCTCTGAGAGGATACGTGGGAATCGTGGCCTTTATCTGAACTAGAACTGAACTATATTCTGGAATTATGTGTAAACCCAGGAGCCAGGCAAAGCCAGTCTTTCATTTAAAAAGCCTACATCTTACTGCCATCTCTCTAATGTACACCAAACAGTACCTTACATTACTCATTATTGTTAATGTATTTCCCTGCATTCTAGCATTCTTTTAGCTATCCTCTCTTGTAACAATGTATCAATAGTACATTTTTTGTACTTGCTGTTCTTTTCCACCACTTACCACCATTGTATTTTTAGGACAAATGTCCTAAATTTATCCAATGTACTGACATAGATGTGTTAGTCATGAACTAGTCAGTCAAAGGAAAAATCTGAAGCAAAAAAATTGGGGCATTAAAAGATTTTGATTTTGTAATGATAGACCTGAATGGATGGATGGATGGCACGACAGTTTTACTTCCAAGATCTTTCTTACACATTTACCTTATCCACATACAGTCTTGAAAAACCACTTGCAATTCTCCTAATAAACTAATTCACACATGTACGTACGACTTACCATTTGCAAAAGCAATATCAGATTCCAGTTTTCAGTCACCTTTCTCTTCATATAAACTTTTTGGGTTTTTTTCTGAGTTTTTGTATAACTCATTCATGCACAGAAAATGAGCAGTAATACATAGAACAGCTCTTCCCTTGCCATTTTTATAATTACACAGCAGGCTTTCAGAAGCATTTTGTTATCCTTTCTGATCAGAGAAATAAATAAATATAAATTTTTTTAAAGGACTTAGATGGTTATTTCATATAAGAAAAAAAAACCTGAAATGAAGTTGGATCTATGTGGTACAATCCTCTTTACTGACACAAACTGAGTTTTGCTTTCTAAGATCAGAAAACGTCTGAAATACCTGCCCTGCTTGCATTATCACACATCCTTTAGCCAAATCTAACTGATAAGTCCTTTTTCTAATCTTCCAGGCATCTCCAATACTGCAGTTGAGGGATTTATTTCTCCCATTTCAATGATCCAAAGGCATCCATCTGCATTTTGGAAATGGATACTATTTCAAGCTTATTGTTTCCTTTAAAGAAGGACTCAAGTTACCTCAAATGAAAAATTCTCATACATCTGATACAAAATCAATGAGATATAAAGGTTTAAAATGCTAGAAGAAAATAAGTGCAGCACAAATTTGGGATGGCCTTATGGGATACTGTAAATCAGACTGAGTCTCATATAAGGTCACCTTTCACTTAATAGCAGTACCATGCTGTCAGCTTGGAAGTCCTAAAAAGCATGGTATATGTCTAACTTTCCCCAATATGTCTGAACTGTAGAGTGAAAAAGGCAAGGTTTCAGAAATCCTTGCCACTTGTTTAAACACTGTAAGTGTTACAGTGAGATAAGATATATCATAATACTAAACCAGGCCCAAGTATATTTACAGAATCAATTTTAGAACTTCTATTTAAATAATAAGGCCACTTTTCTTGAGACAATACTGTCTTCAAACAGGCTGCCACACTGCTGCTCATACTCATTACATAATTTCAAAGTAAATTTCTAGAGCAGAGTAGTTTGCAGTAAGAGCTGATGCGGTGTGGCTCCAGGTTACAGGCACAATTTGCAACAGATCCTGCATAACTCTCCTGTAACACAGACTGTGTAAATGATTTGTTAAACTGGCTCCTCTCATATTTCTTGGACTAACTGAAGAACTTGGAAAAACTGGCCAGAAAAGGTAATCTCAGAACATGAGACCAGCCACCAACCCTCCCAATGCTTTTTTTGGTTTCTCATACAGCATTCAAGGCTCTGGTACACAGCCTATGTTTTGCATAGCAGAGCAGAAGTAAACCCAGTGTTGTTCTAAACCACCTGTCATGCTCTCCATGATGTTGCCTGAAGCCTTGACCAACACTGCCAAAGCCATGTATTAAATGAACCTAATTACTGTTACAATATTTGTAGCAGTTCTGGGCTCCTAGGAATGTCCCTCACATGAGCACACAACCTACATGTGATTGCACTGATTCACAACTTCCCCAGCATTCATACTGGAGTGCTTCTTCAGAAAAGAAAATCCTTGGATACAGTACTACAAAGACTTCAAGGAGAAACCAAATATTCCCTTCTCCTTGGCACACAGTGCAGTGCTAAAGACAGCAGAGTCAACTGATTAGATAGGTAAGTGGAAGTGAAGCGTTTCCTTGAATTAAAATATCATCCTTCCACACTTTTCAAACACTATTTTCCAAGGAATCATTCTAAAGAAAGACTGGCAGTTTTTCCTTATTGAGGTCCTTGAAGACGGCAGAAAGAGCAATATTTTGTGGTCCATGGGGAGCTTAAACACCAATCTGCTTTCTGGATATACAGTCTCACAGATTGAAGTGCCAAACAGATGAAAGTAAATTTCTGATAAGGCCCTGTTCCTCAGTCCCTCTTGGACTTTCTGAACTGTCCAGCTGTGCACCTCATGGAAAGATGTAGAATACAGATTTGACTTTAAAGGCTGACTTTGCTGGAAGCCGAAGTCACAGATCTTCAGTCTTGTGTTGTTTAATTTATTCTTAATATTCTTGAGTGGCCTCTGAAGAGTAATTTCAAAGACACAGAATTTAAGCTTTCACGTACTAAACAAATATAGAAGAGTGAGTATTAAATGTCAGCTTTGCTGTTCTCAACTGCAGGTACTGCAAAGAAACATAATGCCAGAATGCAGCATCCATATAGTGCATTGTGTTACTGCAAAGGGCATTTGAAGCAGTTGACATCACTCAGCAGCTGACAGCAGACTTGTATCACATATGACCAGCCTTTAACTGTTCAAAAGCAAAGTGCTTCCACTGGACAGCTATTGTTTAAGAAAGTTTAAAACAAAAATAAAAAGCTGTGATAATATTTCATGTGCCATGCAGTTGGATTAATGCAGGGTACTCACTGTATTTGGCATTATACATAACCAAACATATACTTCTTGGACCAAACTACTGCTGGGCTCACTGCTGCTAAAATAACTTACAGCTACAGAAATAAAAGGTGTAAATGTGGTTTTGACAAAGTAATACAACACTAAGCTATCTGTGACAGGAACTGGAGATGTTGAATATGTCTTAACATATTGAAAGTGATTCTGATCACTGGATCTGTAATGGTGCTCACTTACTATTAAATGACAGTCATGAAAGCCTTATTTCTCCTTCAGTTTTATTCATTATGAAACATAGCTTCATTTGGTTCAGGGTTTCTTGGGCAAGGGCTTTTACTTTATATACTTACCTTGAACCAAAACAGGCAATCATTTTATGAATCTTCTGGAAGCAAAATCAAGGATTTTATTTGTCTATACTTTTACCTACTTCATTTATGGAGAATGAAATATTTGCCCCTTCAGTCAAGTGACCAAAATATGTAAGTAGTTTTTATTATTTCAGATATCTTGAGACACATTACATCAGATATAATAAGAACATCATCACACACCCCAGCCCACTCTGCTACTAGAAATCAATCATTTAATAATTGTTGTAGATTACTGCAACTTGTTTCAGCATATTGGCAAAATATGAAGTACAAGAATTTCAGGTATATCAGAAGCACAACTATTCTGGTACATGACAAACTTGTCCTACCGATCTGTACTGCTCTTTACCCACTATTGTGACTATCAGAGCTCCAGTTTTCTCAGTCGCATCAGCAGAGATTACTGCTGCCAGGAATAAAAATAATTCTGGGAGGGAAGAGGATTACAGTGGATAACCCTCATGCCAGACAGAAGAACATGCATGAACAAACATACAGTGGCCATAGTCCTTAATTCCTAGGCTCAGTCCAGGAACATTCCTCTGCAACTCTTGGCAAAGGGCATCACGAAAGACACCTCTCCTCAGGCACTATGAAGAAGATTTGTAATAAAGAAGTTCTATCCCACTCTCCTACATCTGCCAAGTGCTTTTTTGGCACATTCAAAAATAAAATTGCCAAACGAAGTTCAAACCAGAACATCTCATCCTGAAAATATTCATCATTAATAATATTTATAGTAAAAAAGGTGGGCCTGCTTCTCCAATCACTTATGCATGTAAGAAGTCTTAAAGTCCAAAAAGAAGGAAGAGTTGGTAGTCAGGGGTTTTCATTGCAGACTTGCTTTACCAGCTGACTAACAGAATAGGGATAAAGCTTGGCTGAGTGTTTGACCTCACAGATATTGTCTCTCCAATGCAATATTAAATAATCTTCTCCCAGCCAACCTCACTTTGAAAGGTTCATAGCGCAACACGTCTTTCTAGGGTTTTTTTGTTTGATTTTGTGGTTTTACTTCTTTTAAGTCAGGTTACATTACACATCCTTCTTTTCCTGCCTTCACTTGCAGTTAGAGATCATTACTCTGAGGAGCAGAATTTTTCTGAAAACAAGATTCTTATTGCAACTTTTCCCTCCAGGCAGTAAAATAATATTTTACGGCAAGTTAGTCAAGTCTGCAGCAGTACCATTTTTTTAATACAACTGTAAAGTTTTACCCCTTCCAAAGCAGAAATCCATTTTTAAATGATGTGTAGTTCCATGTTTTGAATCAGCTGTGATTCTGTCTACTAATCTGCAATCATGCTGCATTCATACACAGTATAATTTGTATATTGCTGAAAAAAAAAAAAGAAGGTGTTATGTTAGATGAGTAAGATTTCCATTTCATGGTTCATTTACATGAAGATCTACTTATGGATCCCACTGCAACTTAGCAGACAGGATACTGTCCAGACTGTTCGTTCAGATGTAGTCCCTTCCCATGACTTGGTCGTAAGGTGCTTCTACTGTACTCTTACCCCTACTAACTCAACGACAGGGTAAATAGCAATTAATTTTTTTTTTAATAGTCTTACTGTGCAAGGACTGTAACTCTTTGTTAAATGTGTGCAGTTATAAACAGATACCAGCAAAGCTTACACCTAGGAGAGGAACAGCTTGTACAAAAGATTGAACTGTGCAGACATCTGTCTGATTGATTGATTGTTTGGGTTTGTTTTTTAAATAAGATAGCATTAGCAACAGAAAAAAATGTCCAATGCTGTTAAGATTCAATACAGAAAAAGTATATAAGTTAATGAACATGTTGAAGACTAATAAGCTATGTTTACTACCCAAGCTCTTTACACACATGCACTATGCAGACACTGTCTGGAAGAAACACAAGCTTTGTTTACCATGGCCCAGTTAACCTGCACACCTAAATCTTAGATCAGGCACCATAACATAACAATGGACCCAGGGATAGGTCATGTCATTTGGTTTCTGCTTTTTGACCTTGTAGATGCCCTAAACCAATACAGGTGTTTGTGTAGGGCTGCTCTTGTGTAGAGAATTGATTACACACCTATACTGCTCCAGAACAGCAGTTTGCTGGTAGCTGACAGCTTCTCCATCTGCTTGCCTTCCCTGCTGATTTCTACGAGCACTCCGCAAGTTACCACAGGGTATCCCCAAGATGTTGTCACCTATCTATGTAAGTAAGGAATACACACATTTACTTTCCCAACCCCTTGAAGCTTGGATTTGAAGACAAAGTATTTCTACATGCTGCTGAACCCCAGCGGCGGCCAACATCAAGGAAAACATGGACTTTTCAAATAAGTCAGAATTCCAGTCTGAGACAGACTTCACAAGCACAAGCACCATTACTGATTCCCTCAAGACTTATCAGAAGAAAATGGATTAATCTTCCTCATCATACCACTTCATTTTCTGTAGATAGTCTACACAGGCAACACAGGCAGAACAAATCTCAGCTTGAGGCATATCTTCCACATTCCATGCCCATGCTAATGCAAGAGACTTAGGCTACAGAATATACTTTCTTCTTTCAGCTTCTAAAGGCTTAAACCACTATCTTGCCCTTAACAGTCAGTCCATCACTCCTGTAAAATAACTTTTTAGGAAACCAGACACTTTTTCCTTCTTAATGGCTAGTATAACTGGTACATGTTTTCCTCAATCTTAATTATGCTTAACAAAACACATTCTATTTATCTGGGTTTATGCTTTACAAACTGTATTTCTGCAACCAGAGTTCCCAGCGCTTAGGAGCAGTGCATGACCTCATCTCCCAGTGAGCACAGGAACAAGGCCTTAATAAATCGAGGTATTTTGGAAAGACCCAAGAGAACGTCAAGAGATGGACTATGCCACACAGCTCTCAATTAGCCAAATAAGTTTGGGTGCTTCTGCACAGACCTATTTGTGACTAAGTTGAGTGGCTACGTTTACTGTTCAGTGCTGTGCATTTCACACAGTCCCTTAAAATTTTTGTTTTCTGGAGAAAGGAAAGTGTACTATAGAAAAAAATCACCAGCCGAAAACATGGATTCAAGGGACTGTGTAATAAGCAATAACAAGGTTCTGTGCAAGTCATTCTGAAAGCATTTAAGGCAGCACAGCATTTATAACTACCAAGCTATTGAATAGAAACTTCTCAGACTGTAGCAAAAGAGACAGGTTTCTCAACACTTTATGCTGCGTTCCATTATCTTTAACCCCCACCCTCCCCATCCTCCCTTTCCCATCTTTGGTAATCAGCTTCTAGCTCATTTTCCAGCCTGAAGTGCTATCATCACAAATGAAAAAGAAAAGGACATTTAGATGATTTACATTCCCAGTTTTATTTCTGGCTTTCTTGACCTTCTGGCAAGTTGTTTTACCATGAAAATTTCATTAAAGTCTCTATTTAATTCAGAATGGAAGATGTCAAGGAGGATAGAATCTATTTTAAGGGCATTAATAACTATAGAGAAGGCAATACATTAATGCTGTATCAAAACAGCAAAGGCAATAATAGCTTTCTGCATTATGGAGCATCTTTTCTCCCTTACTTAAGGGAGAGTGCTCTCTTAGATTATTAGTCATTTCTTCATATGTAAAATTAATCTACAATTATTCCACTGAGCCAAGGAGGTACAATGCTATGGAAATCAGATCTTGGCATAAAACCCTCAAAACCATATATATAGAGAAATAAGTACTTATCACATGGTCTGAACAACTGTAAAAAGAAACCAGCTGAAATTTGTGTTTTTACTCCTGTTTTCTACCTCTGCAGAGACTACTTCTCTTTTCAAAACTAATAAAGGGAACATTTCTGACCCACTTGTCACAGACATATATGTTTTTTCCATATGTCTTATCTCAAGACTTCCCACAGCCACGCAGCAATTTCCAATTGCCTTTCACATTAAACAGGTATGAAACCTCAAATTCTCCATGAGAGTCCTTGAAGTCTTACTTTTCCTTTCCAAATCAAAACATTGGCTGAGAAGCTTTTCTATCTTGCTCTTATGGGGAAGGTCTGTTGGGAGTAATTCCAGGACCGTAGTACCAAAGTCACTGTTCTGTACATGTTATATAATAAAACAGTTGCAGCACCAAGACTCTATAGGGCACTATAACTACTACCAGATTAAGGCTGCACAAAAAGTGATCCGTGTGCCCACTTCCAGGGAGCAAACAGAAGCTATGCCTACTCTAGTGAGCAAAATGGCACACATCCTGCTCTGCACCTGAGGAAAAGCCTCCCAGTGCAGCTTGCATCCACACAGTTAAACTGTGCTCCCTTTTCAGTAGGACAGCTTTGTCCACAGAGCGTAGTTTATTAATCTAGACATAGCCCTAAAGGCCAGAACATCAGTAGAGCACATATTGTAATATACAGGGCATATGTCAGTAAAAGGGACATTTTCAAGGTCAGGGTTGCAGAGTACGGGGACACTCCATTTCAAACAAAGCAGCATTTGTAAGTGGAAAACAAAAATGGGAATGACATACAAAATAGTTCCCAATCTTTTAGCTGTTCTAATGGAATCTGGCAAAAAGTGCTGAGATAAGATGCTCAGTATTTTATTAAAAAGGCTGCACTTCAACATTTTAAACAGTAATATACTATTTTAAAGTGTATCTAAAAAATCTGAAAAAATGTTAAGACTGAAAAGAACCAGACTGGATTCAGGGATTTGGTTAAGAGAAAAAACTGAGCCACTACAAATCCCTGCAGAAAAAAACCAAAAAATCAAACCCAAAACCTACCAAAAAATAAATAAATAAAAAAGGGCAGAAAAGGCTAGGTAGTTGGTAGAACTGGAACTCAGATAATGCAAAGGTTGTAAAATGGGACAATCGCAATGTACGTATGACAAAGATTTCATTTTGATCACGAGTTCATACATCAAGTGGCAAGTTTAAAAAGTCATTGTGTACAGCACATGTACTGTTTATATAAAGTGACACTGTTATGGGAGCAACAAAGCAGTCATAATATTCCATTAATGGGCAGAGAAGGTTATCCATGCATTTGTACCCAGAAGTCAAGGTCACAAATTTTCCAGACATACAAAGCATATCTGCTCTTTACAAGGGAGGAAGGAGATGGGGAAGAATGTAAAATTGCCTCCCTTTTTAATTTTTTTTTTTTAATGTCTATTATCAACAATGGAATACATATGTGAAAATAGCACCGTGAAAGCCCCTGTTTATTAAACTAAAACTAAAGTATATGTACTAAAACATGTTCCACTGACTGAACTTGATATCTGTAGACCCTGGGCTCAACACTACCACTTTGTTGCTTGAATTATTGATCATGGACTCAAGGCTAACCAGGCAGTGTGTAGACTGAGCAGGACACATGGTATGGCAGGTCAATGGACCTGAGTAGTGCTAAGTAGAAACAGTTACTGGATCAATGAATTTAAGTTGCCCACATTTTGTTTTAAAATTCTGAAGGGAGGTCAACCATGAAGGCTTAATAAGTTACTGCAGTCTAGAGAACATTATTATTATTTCATAGATAAATGCTTCACAGGAAACAAGGGGTGAGGGGGGGATAAATCTCTCTCAAACTTTCGTGGGAATGGAAAAAAAGGAAAGTCTAAATTACTAACAAAACTAAAGGTTTATAAGCAAATGAGTTAATGAAAAATAAACTAATTCTCATAAGTAATAGTCCTCCAGCTCAGAGTCAGGAGAACAAATAAGAAAAAAATTTAAGAGGCGATTTCACTGTGGAAGAGATTGTGTCTGGAGCAGTCATGAACTAAAAATCAAGAACACGCAAAATATTCTGAAGGTGTGAGATTGCTTTTGGGAAAAGAAAGCAAAATAAAAGCATCCAAAATAAGCCAGCATGAGGTTTCCAATCAAAGAAATCTTTGTGTGTTTGATATCAGCATCCTCAGTTATCTCAACCCAGGAAAAGCTGTTGACCATATAAAGGCCAGTTCCTGAAGATCTGGCTGACTAGTTCTTCTGCACAAAAAACACCAACACAAAAAACCACACACATCTGTAATAACATAAGCCCAGGTAATTTAACTGAAGCCCAGGAGGATTTAATTGAAAACATGTTAAGAAAAACAAAAATATTTTAAAAAATCAGTCTTCAAACTTTTGTGACTGTAGAAACAATGCAGTGGTACTAAAAGGTTTTCTGTTTTGAAAAGCTCACCCAACTCATGGCAAAACTCTTCCTTCATCCCTTCCCTCTATCTGTGAGCTCAGCCAGACAGGCAAAGCAGAGTTAGAGTAGAATAACTTTTCTACCCTCATTTTTAAGAGGTTTGTTTGTTCATTAGTTTTCCCAGAAACCAAGTAGTCCCTCTGGGGAATTTCCACACAGTAAAATTTCCCAAAATCACATTTTGGCTGGAAGTCCCATAACTACAAAGTAGAAATAAACAGCTTTGTCAGAGAACATAGTTACATATGTTTGGACCATCAGGACTCAAAAAATTAAAGTGAAACTGGGCTGACCCACCGTGGAAGCCATATACAGGGCACGTCCAGAAGCCAGGATGTTTTTTGATTTTATACATGTGTATGTAATAATATCTAGAAGCATTCAAAATTTGAGGCATAAATGTTTCAAAGATGGATACAGTGCATGTTTGTGATGTGAAAATATGAAACCAACACTATTTCCTGGCATCCTGTAGATAGCAAAGCACTTAGCCTAGAGGCAAAGGACTAGAAAATGATTTCAGATGGTTTCCCTGAAAAGCTTGGGAAAAGTCTTATGGCAACAAAGTCCTGTAGTGTTTCTAAAGAGCTAGAGCATTTTAAAATTGGTTAGAGAATTCTAGAGCAGTTATTTTATCTGGATAACCTTTGTTACATGGCCAGCGCTGTATCTAGGTTCAGAGTATTCCCTCAGGCATGCTTTAACCCAGCACCTAATGACTCCAGGAGAGCCTCCAAGAGCCAAATGGTTCACGAGCAGTAGCAGAGCCAATAGACATAAGCAACGTTTGGGCTGCCACACTAGTAAGGAAAAGACTGAGAGCAAAGAATTTTAATGACCAATATAGTGCTATACAGCATATATGACAGTTAATGTTCCGATATTTCAAAGGATTAAACTATACAGCCATGCAGATGAAGTACCATATTTTGTGTCATGCAAGAATATCACCTATTAAGGGATAACTACTTCTCTCTAGGAATCTATACTGAAGCAACGAAATCCTCCTCCTGAGATTAAAACAGCACAGTAAGATGCAAACAAAATCCTGCTCTAGACTAGAGTGATTTAAACCAAGATAAACTGCCTTTTCTCAGATTTGCAGAAAAGACTTTTCAATGGCTAATAAGTTTCATTTTGGGTTTTATTTCTTCAGTTTGTCCATATACTTCCATTAGCTATACGGTCAAAAGACCGACATACAGCTGCTGAATTTTAGTAGGTGTGTGTAACCATTCCTTAAAAACAGCACTTTTCATAAAAGAAAAATTTTATCTTCTCTGTTAGATTCTCATTCTGCCATCAAGCTCAATCAGAAAGTCTGTCCCTAGCATATTTTGTCTCTAATTAGAAATACTGTTTCAGTAAAATATTAGGCTAATTTTCCTACCTACTGACTTTTCAAAAGCAATGTATTTCATTTAAAACTTCCTTCTTAAGTCAGGTCAACCCAAGTCATATACCCGAGTCAAAAGCTGAGAGCTTTTTTGGGGGTTAAAAAAACCCAACTCTTCTAGACTAAGGACTTGATATTTTAGGTCAAAGCACTTAATTGTACGTAAATTTAATTATCTATAAGACTTATCACTAGATTTTTCCTAAACCTATTGGCATTCTTTTCACCTCTGCTTAATGTTTAAGATTCAAACTCTCAGAAGCAGGATTTTAATTAGATGGTGGGGGAAAGTGAGACTTTCTGTATAAGAACCTGAGACCTCCTATTCATTGTCTGTATTGAGTATCTGACTCTGAAGGCAACACTGAAAGAAGATAAACCTCTGACTGATAAGGTTGCTGGTGGAATAGATCAGATAAATCACTTGACCTGAAATACTGCCCTGGACACTGTCTCCTGTGCAGAAGGTTAAAAAAAATTACTCACGACTGTTGATAGTTTAGTAGAAACTCAGAGAAGGAGATCCTGTTTAAAGAGTGCTACTGGATGGAAACAAAGGGAGAAGTCCACGACCAAGTTAAATTTCCCCTTTTGGTATTAATTAAACATATTTACAGATATGGGGGTAATGGAAATTTTCACAGTAAAAGAAAGGGAAAATTTGTGTCTAAAATTTGTTGACCTTATAAGCAATAACATTATGCAACTGGCTTATTAATCTGATAACATAAACTTAGAGAAAACGTTATAAACTTATAAAAACATTGGGTCCATTGAAATGCTTCACTAAAGTGTTTATAGAATAGGACAATGGTATGAAATTGTTTGGGAAAAAAATCAATAAAAAAAATATTTTCACTTAGAAGGGTGAAACACCAGGTCTGTGTTTCTTGCTAATTGTTACTTTCTGCAATGAACATCAAATCCTCCTTGCTCAAATCAGCAGTCCTTTCAAAACTAGAGGGGTGACAGTGTTTTCCTGCATCCACCTTATGAGACATGGTCCTTGGTATCAAGAGGGCTGGGGAAGAGCAATGCCTATCACAAGATGCCACATTGCTGTGACCATGACCAAAGGTGGTGAATCTCAGCAGCACTCAGGTATTTGCATTGGGCAGCGAGGGAACAGAGCGGAAAAGCAGAATGTAATATGGAGTTTGTTGAGGTCTGGAATCCTTCTTTTTGTTTCTCTTATCTTAGGGAATTTTTGCCCATACGTTGCTAAGACACCATAACGACTGGGTGCTTAGGAGAAACAATAGAAAGACCAGTCGAGTAAAAAAACTTGTAAGCAGCTATTCCCTTATTTGGACATTCCCTCTTGAAGGAGGCGGAGATCTCGGGACAGCTGGGCTGGGAAAAAGGAAGGGGAGCAGTAGCTCGCCCTCTTTGCCTCTCGGCATTCAGAAGAGAGGGAAGCTCCCATTGCTTGTCACCACTGTGGAGTTTTCCTGGCTTCTTCTGCCTGCCTGCCTCTCCTGGAGCCAGCCCCTGCCAGCCGTGGCTTGGGAGTCGGGCTGCCCTGCCCTGCCCAGCTCTGCCAGACCCCTGCTGCAGCTTCGGGGTTTCTGCCTACAAGAAGTCCAGGCTCCATCCCTGCTGGGGCCGCGCCTGCCATCACTGCCAGGGAGAGACAGCCGAGACCCGCGCTACAGCGCCCCCTGCAGCCGAGGAGGAGCCATCGCACCCGTCCTGCCCAATTGCTAATAGGGAGCAAGAAGAGACTGGACTGGGGGTTTGCTCTGTTCTTGTTTGTTGTGGTTGCCATTGTTGTTGTTTGTCTGTCTTGATATATATATATAGTAGTAAAGAACTGTTATTCCTTTTCCCACAACATTGCCTGAGAGCCCCTTTAATTTCAAAGTTATACTAATTCGAAGGGAAGGGGATTACATTTCCTATTCCAAGGGAGGCTCCTGCCTTCCTTAGCAGACACCTGTCTTCAAACTAGGACAGAGTTGTGTCTCTGAGGTGATCTGGATGAAGTTGCTGAACAGTTACCAAGAGAGATTTTTGTTCCTAAATCATCACCTGGAGCATCTGTTCTTAAAGACTTTGCAGACAGAAAATCAAGTAAATGGAGAAATGGCATTTGGCAGGGACATAATGGCCAGCAGGGCCTTGAAGGAAAGAAGCCAGAAACTGAGGCTCCATTACGTTACTTCTTTGCACTTCACACGTATTCTGCAGCATGGTGCTCATAGTGGATGTTGCTTTCCCAGGGGGTTGGCTGCCTAATTTTCTACCAAATTAATCATCTCCTGGTTATAAACTAGGATAGTTAAACAAAATTCTATCACCTGGCGCTTTTTTTAACCAATGGTCTATTTTGAAAAAAGAGGAAGCAATGCAGTTTCAGGATTTCACAAACTAGATTTTCTCTCTCTTGCTTACAAGTTATCAAGAGAAGTTCCACCTAGAAGGACCATTACTGGGCAATCTTGCCCATTCTTGGATAAAAGCCTGATCTTAAGAAACAGGCCTAAGAATTCTCAACAAATTAAATCCTATTAAGTTTTGGTGGGTCTAAATACCTAATTCCCCTTAGTCATCATTTACTTCATTTTCTTTTTGAAATTTAATACTTTTAATACATTTTAAATTAGCAGCTGTTAGTAAAAAGCACTTTGAATTAAACACTGGGAATTTGAACATGCTTCCCAGAAAAGCCCTTAACAAGGTCATCATCCTACGTTAGAGGATAAGTGTGCAACTACACACACTTGCCTTACAGTGTTTATAAGATTGCTTGAGAGCTACTTTTGTCAAGAAAATTGGAAAGATTAAGCCTATTAGACAGTATTTCCCTCAAGAAGCACTAATTCAATAAAATGTACATGACCAAAAATCTAGAGGGACAAAATTTTAAACAGGATTAAGTAGAGCTTGCCATGGACTCGATTTAGAGAGGCAGAGCTGGTAAGTTCCTTAGAAAGGCAATAAGTAGCACTTTCACACCAAATCCCTTGTCTAAGAACACCCATTTCCTTGCACTGAGCAGCAAGAACTATTCTGCAACTAATAGCAGCTTGTCTGAGCAAAACCATCTCATCCCTCAGTCTGAGACTAGACATTTTTCAAGGTCTGGATGAAGCAATTTTGCAACTCCTCTTTGAAGAAAATGTCAATCCTGCTTTCACTGCAAAAATCATCCAGTAACAAAATAGAATATCATGTTTTCAAAAAATGAAGAAAAAAAGAAGAGCTAAGCCTGTTGCTACTTGCCTTTGGGTTAGTTTTAGGGCAGCTTTCCTTTCAGACAGCTTCAGGTTAGAAAGTCCTACAAGAACTATTAAATGTGGAGAAATGGATACAACCTTTGACTTGGTGAGTCCCTAAGCCACAGATTGCTGAAAGCAATTGATGGAGTGGGAAAAGCTTCCCTTTATGCCTGCCTACTCTCATATTCGTTCCCTAAACATCAAGAACTGGAAGTCCTTCAATCCACAAGAAGTTTGGCCCACTAAAGTGAGATAAATACACCTTTGATGTCTCCTTCCACTCCTATATTTCTTAATTCAAACATTTTATGCTGTCAAGCATGTCAAATCAATAAAATTATGATTTCTCAAGGTAATGTATAAGGAAAATTAGTGTTAAAACACTACATTAATGAACAATTTCTGCAGCATATTTTCAAAGTAAAATCTTTTAAATCTCACTGTTTCTTGTATTTTATTACCTGTAAACTTAATACCTTGTTCCCTAAATACAATGAAGGGTTTACTTCAGACAGGAGGGGTGGTTTTGGTGCAAAAAATGTAACTGGAAAATGTTGAAGACTTCTCCTGGGCAGTTCCTGCATGTTTCAACTGTCAGTCATATATTCCTATCAGAAGCATAGGAGTCCCAGCAGGGGCAATCCCAGCTGTAGCCAAGAGAATATCTGAGATGTTTTACTTTGTTAATAAGCCAGCTCCCAAGAAATGGCTAAGTTTGCTTTATGTAAAGCACAGACTCTGTCTGAAGGGCAAATTCAGAAAGGATTTTTGCTTACTCTATAAGAAGATAAATTTAGAAAAAATCTTACCACTCAAGGAATTAAGCAAATATTTGTCAGCATGCAGGTTAGGAATAGTTCTTTGTAATTCCATATGTATTAGAAAGTTTAATGGCTCATATGACATTAAATTAGCTACATACCTTGAGCACAACATTCAGAATCAAATCTGAATTTCCGGACTAAAAGAAACTAACCTGTTCTTCAGTTTAACTGCAGTCACTCTCAAGGAGAACTACCTATTATGTATTTTTATATCCTCTAATATCTGAAATAGATAAAAACTGCTAGAGCAAATATACAGCTAGAAAGAACATATGTGTGGCTTCTTCCTAGAATAGGATGTTTAGCAATGCATGGACAGGATTAAAACTGGCTGCATTTTTCTACTTTTGACTCCTGTTTTTTGGATTTTCACAAGAAATTCAAAATAAAAGCAATAAAAAGTAGTATTAGCTAAACTATGAAGCTCAGGTTATCTGGGGTACATAACAAAAATCCATCTCTTGCCAGAACCTTTTTAGGTTTGAGAGTTATGCATTTCCAAAAGAAAACTAGCTCTTGGGAAAAATTACACAGAAGAAACTATGACCCATCAGGAAGGGAACCCATCAGTGAAATGGAAAAAGTGAAAAGACAGAGCCCTTGTTTTGCAGAGAGTCCATTCAGCAGGCTTTGAGCTCCAACACTTCTGCCCTGGCTCAGATAACACTGGCTGTTATGGGGTCTGTTATGGGATGCCTTTCCAGATGAGTTGAGTCAGACTGTCTCTCATGAGCCTGTATCAAGAAGAGGAGGAAGCACCTTCCATCTTTTAATTTGAGTTGAATCCCTTCTGCAGGGGAGGAGAAGCACCTGCCATCAGTCTAGCAGCAGGAGAGCATGTGACCTTCTATAAGGGCCATTAAGCTTGAGCAACTGTGTGCTACAAAATCCATTTTGCCCAAATCTACAAAGTATGATGAAAAGATTTGTTATCCTTTAACATCATATCCCTTACAATATAGTTGCCAATCCCTTCAGTTTATGCCTCAAATTTGCAAGAGTTCAGGATATTAAAAGATGAAAATATCTGGCAGATGGTACCAGAAAGGTCACTGGCAGTCTAGGAGGGACAATGACTGACTCCTCTCTTCAGGGAGCAGAGTAGAGCTACAGCTAAACTCAAAATACAAGGTCTTCAGAAGAACATCTTTCTGAACAGCAAGCTACAAATTACATTACAGCCAGCTTTGCTGCCTTTCATTAATGAACAAGTAAATAGGTGTCAGTGAAACTCCTCATGACTTCAAATATTAGAAGTTATGCAATAAAAATAAAAAAACTCAAAGTCATGTAAAAATCATTTTTTAGTATATGCTATGATCTTGGCTATATCTGTTAATTTGATTCATTAGCAAATGAATAAAAGTAAGAAAAGGAATTGTTAAGCTCATCTAAAGCAAAGCAGCAAGATTGTAGATATGTTTGATGCTGCTTCTGAAGATCAGTTCAGGTTTTCAATTATCTTTTATTCATTTTACAAACCAATAGCCAATAATGTCAAATTGAGCAAGCCACCTCTCTTTGCCACTGTCACTGCCAGTAAATCCCCTAAAATTTAACTGAAATCTTTGTTTTAAACTGGGCATAGCAGATACGAAATTCACAATTAATCCACTTAACCTGCTGCAAGAAAGAAATGATTAAAATACACATTTTTTAAATCAGAGGAATGACCAAAATATATTTCAAAAATTTTAATCTAGAAAGCATGCTAATTCCCATAGTTACTTCAACTGAAGATTTTTACATAATGCAAAACAAAATCTTTTGTTTAACATATTATGAAAACACAATTTAAATGAAAATCTTCTAGCATTCTCCAAATGAAACAAGGAACGCAAAAGTTCTTGGATTTCCTCTTGAACATTTTTCAAGAATGTACTCAGTTTCTGCTGACAGAAAAAACTCAGGTTTTTCAGTGAGGACTTGATGTTACCAAGTTTATTCCTCCCCATCCCCCCAGTGATGTGTACTGAAACATCTGTGGAAACAAACCTTTGCATCAGATTAACTCCAGTCATGTTTGACACTTCTCTAGAATACAACAGGTAGAAATATCATACTTTATGTTTACCTATAGTCTTCAAACCAAATTAATAAATAGTTATGCACCAGACTGTAGACTGCATGTTTCAGCAGTTTCAACAAAGAGTAAGGATAGCACTCTCTGGGTAACATGATTCCTTACAAAGTTTAAGTATTTCCAGTTCCAAGTAGCTGATCTTAAATCTAGAGTATGGGAAACTTACTGAAAGAACTCAAAGTATGGCAAATTAAGCCCCAAGTCTTGCATCAACTTAGGACACGAAAAAGAAGTGATAAAAAAATGCAAGTACTACATAAGTACTACATTTATAGTTGCATGTCACAAGTACACTTCCTTTTGTCAGCTCTACACATTCCAAAGTATGACTAATGACATAGTGCACCCTTGGTGACACTGCTGGTGATACTAAACTGGGAGGTGCTGTTGACTCCCTGGAAAGACAATATGCCTTGCAGAGGGATGTAGAGAGATTTGGGCAATCATTAACAGTATGAAATTTAGTAAGTGCAAATGCTGGATTCTGCACATGGGACCATAGCACAGGGCACAAGTATAAATTGGGAGATGAGTGGCTGGAGAGCAGCCCTGCAGGAAAGGATCTGGGGATGCTGGTCAGCAGTGAGCCCTGTCAGCACAAAGGGCAAACCCCATCCTGGGGTGCATCGGACACAGCATCACCAGCCAGCCAGAGGTGTCCATCCCACTGTATTCAGCATTGGCGTGACCTCACCACGGACACTGCGTGCAGTTCTGGGCTCCACCATTTAAGAAGGATGCAAAGATCCTTGAATGCATCCAGAGGAGGTCAACAAAGCTGGTGATAGGGCTGTCAGGGATGTCCTGTGAGAAGCAGCTGAGGACTTTGGGATTGTCTTGTTTAGAGAGTTGGAGGCCAAGGGGCAACCTTATTGCTCTCTGCAGCTTCCTGAGGAAGGGAAGTGGGGAGAGAGTAGCTGAGAGGACACATGGGAACGACTCAAAGCTGCACCAGGAGAGGTTCAGACTGGACATAAGGAAGCAGTCATTTACTGAGAGGGTGGTCAAACACTGAAAAAGGTTATCTGGAGAAGTGGTTGATGCCCCATGCCTGTCAGTGTTTAACAGGCATTGGGAAAATGACTTCAAGACTGTTTTAACTTCTAGTCAGCCCTGAAAGGGTCAGGCATTAGATTATGTTGTAACTATTGTAGGTCTTGTCCAACTGGATCTACTCCATTAGACCAATTAAAATACCATTTAATAATTTTTTAAAAGTCAGCCAGTGACTTAGGCACCAGAAAATACCCACGTTTTTCCAATGCAGACCTAACTTTGACCTCTAGGTCTATGCAGTATACAACATGATTAATTTACATGAACACACACTGTATAAGACAAAAGGGATCACAGTCCTGTTGTAGAATGGAGGAAGTAAGGTGGAGCATTGGTTTTTTTAAAGCTATGACCTCTTCCTCATTCAGGATTAAATCATTCTGTCTAATCAGTGACTTAGAAAGGAACATGTAACTAAAGGAGAGATTGTCATATTTACAAGGCTCACTCAGCTACCCAGAAGAGACTCTATCTAATTAGAGTCAGCCCTTTGACATATTCAGGATGAGAAAGGAGATCATGAAGCACAGTGAAATGTTAGTCATTCACACACACACATCTCTTTTTCTGAACTCATCTAATCATTTTTCCTATTTTTCCTACACGTATTGACCCTCCACATATTTACCCATTTTTCTTGCTGCCTGCTACTCTGGTTTTTGCTATTTAAGTGTCTTTTAAAAAAATCATGTTATGCAGTACAATCTGACAGCAAAACAGCAGCCAAGAATGCCTGAGGGACCAGTGCTGTAGTTAATGTGACAGAGGCAAAAGGAAACTGTTCCTTGCTGTTTCCCAACTACTGCAGAGATGCACCAGATGCACCTGAAGGCTTCACCAGAGTAACTGAACCAACAGCGAGAAGCTGCTGAGTAACTTGCCCAGTGGGAGAGGGTGTTCTACTGCCTGGCAGTGGCACAAGACCAACAGGTAGGAAGCTCAGCAGTGGTGGTGGCTTGATGCAGAGAATATACAGCAGAGTTCAGACCTCTTAGCTAAAGTGTACTTTGCTGCCACAAAGCAAAAGTGACTCCGACCCAGAGAGAATGATTTCAAAGCAGCAAAGTCAGAAGTTTGCAAATAAGATTTTTGAGCATCTTTCAGTTACTGAAATCAAAACTGCAAGATTAGATACCTAAGACAGAAAGCAATGCATGGAAATGAAGAACAATTTTTACATGGCCTGCTAGAAAAAAACACACTCAACAAAACAGCAATCACTTTTACTTCTATTTAAGGTCTTTTTTGTTCAAAACAGGAGTTTCTGCCCTTTCATTGACAGAACACTAGAGTACTGAAAACTGAACCCTCTTTTACTGAGTGGAATAACATGGACTATTTTGGAAGAATTAAGATAACAAAAACCTCGTATCTACTCCAATGACACTATGCTAAAAATCAAGCTTTTGGCAAATTGGCTAACTGATAATAGAGGCCAAAATATTTCTCTTGAATAGCGCTCAGAAGGAAAGGGTTGGACAATATTAATCTAATTTTTTATTCACAGGCATCTGGGGGCACTGAGCCAAATCCTATGTCCACGTAAGTTTCAATAGTGTTGTGGCCAACTACTGTTCTGTGCCATAAAAGTTTCAAGTCTCTGATGAATGGCAGTAAATTAATTATAAGCAGGCCACTATTTTTCATGACCTAATATCCATATTTGCAATAAAGCACAAAGGACTTAAGCACTTATTCACTGCAAATGAAAAGTCATGCAAAGGAGGACTCCTGAGTGCCTCGGTGTCTCAAAGTTGGATCAAATAGAGATATATTACTGCCCACATGGTCAAGGAAATAAACCCTTAGTTATGCACTCTTTTTCTGTTGATGTTTCCCATTCTGCGGTTTCAAAAGCAAGCAGACCTCTTTAAGAGCACACCTCCAACCTTTCACATCTTGCTCTCACAACTGTACTGCACAGGGTTTGCTTGTTAAAGAACCTACCCAACACCAAGGAGAGACAACACTGGTTTGATTCCTAAAACTGATTTACTAGTCAAACATCAACCCTGACTGGTCCTTAAGATTTCCTCTCCTTATAACACTGTGCACTACTGACGCGATCCAAACAATACAGACATTCCCATTCCTCCTGATATACACTAGCTTTCATATCAGCCTCTTCACACTGGCCTAACAGATATGATGTGAGTATCACACCAAGAGCTATACCTGGATCTTGGGTAAAACTCAGGCTGTCCTTCTCCTTCTAGCTTTGGAACAATGGTGTTTTCCTGGCTCAGTTGAAAGCAATACCTGTGCATTTCTAGGTTAAGGAATTCACAGAAATTAGTCTCAGGTCTAAAAGTAGACCAACTCCTAGGTTGCTCCACGGCCATTTTAAATCTAGTTCAGTAAAAGAAGTCCATAAGCTTGCAGGGATTCCTGAAGAAATCAGCAATATTATTTACCTATACAAAGTATATCTACCTGTAAGTATTTATAGGTTCAAAGGAGATTTTATTGACAAAGTTAATTTATCTTAGTTTATGCCTTCACTGACTAAGATTCCTGTGCAGAGAACTTAGAAAATATTTACTTGCTACATTCCCTGCTTGAAATATATAGTCCTGTAACCTTCAGGAATCCATTAAAAATACTCAACCCTGGAATTCACAAGTGTCAGGAAAACATTGTCAAACATCATTAAGCCAGTAAAGATTCTTTAGAGCTAGAAAAGTTCAGGCTACATTTCTTGAAATGATCCTATTGATCTGATGAGATATCATACCTTTTACAGCTATAAAACAAAAAAAAAAGAAAATACTTTGTCTACCTATAATACAATACCTTCCTCAAGCATTTTCAGACAAGAGGAGTTCACCTGCAGACCTTTAGTCCAAAGTTCATGATAAACCTGTTTTGCACAAATCAAGATATTTGACATCAATCAAACTAAGTGAATGCTTATGTTCTGTAAGATAAGTAAACACAGCACTTCAT
Source organism: Orthonyx spaldingii (assembly GCA_013397795.1). Taxonomy (NCBI): domain Eukaryota; kingdom Metazoa; phylum Chordata; class Aves; order Passeriformes; family Orthonychidae; genus Orthonyx; species Orthonyx spaldingii. Next base: position 28,105 of record VZTJ01003503.1, read on the forward strand.
ACTGTAAAAGATACCAGTTAAGATAATGTCTACTAAAACCAAATACAGGTTTCAGGGGAAGGTAAGAGATACCTTTTAGCTCTAAGAGAATTCCTTTTATTTTTTGCCTTACAATAGAAGGAACATATTTGTTTTTAAGAACTCATGTTTACACCTGGAGCACAAAAGCCTAGCAGAGCATTTCACATGGGCTTGAGAGATTTAGATCCTGTAACCACACGAGATACATCTCTCCTTGTTGGTATCATGGGAAAAACTTTTTCTTCACCACACCTTGGGATCCCCATTTGTAAAACAGAATTATGATATTTGCCTCCATTATAAATTACTGAAAGCTGTTGACAGAAAAGTAGTATGTAAGAATACAGCAATATTTTTAGGAAGAAATTAACATATGTTCTTTTTAAAGTGCATGCTATGTGCATCAGATTTGTTTTAAATATTGATTTTAAAATAATTACCCTTTTTTTTTTTTCCTTGGATTTCAATCTTGTCAGACCACAATGAAATGAGACTTGATCATCACTCAGCAGTGACATTTCAGCATATACAAGAAACATAATTCAAAAGCAGATTTGGCTTTCTTTTTAGAAAACAACTTGCTAAAGTTACCCTGTAAATTTTAACACCACTCACATTAAAAGTTCATTTCCTCTTCTGCCTTCCAGATCCCAGTAGCTATGATCCCTCTAATATTAGATGATGAGGACGGCTATCTCCAGAGACAGATTTCTTTCCTATGTGCCACTGGACACACTACCATTTTCAAACATGAATAACTGGGGCTTGAACACAAAGCCATATAGGACCAGGCAGGAGCTTATTTCTGAAAACCTGTGTTGAAGGAGGTCCCTTCACAGCAGTAAAGCTTACACTAGGTAATAACTAGCTTCATAACCAAATCTCCAAAACAATGATCTCATTCTGAAAGGCTCTGCTTCTCATTACCCAGTCTGGGGTCCATCCATCTATATTCATGAATTGTACAAAAAAATCCCTGCGGAATACAGCTTTTTAAAGGCTGCAGTAGGTGCTAGGTTTTTCTGACAATACTAACAGCACTTACACAAAGTTGTGTATTATGGTTCTCCTGTCCATGGGATGAAACACCTGCAGACTCCAGCAGCACATCTGGCAGGCTCTCACAAGATCCTATCTTCAGTATGAAAATGGCAACACACCAGTCAGTCCTTCCATACACCCACATCCATGACACCAGTAGGTCTTTCCATACACCCACAACCATGTGCACAACTGACCATTTAATAAACGCACTGAACTGGCAGACCTCGATAGAAACCCTTTCATTGATGCAGAAATAAATACAAAAGACAAATAGGAGCACAGATTGTTGCATCACTCCATCCTCCTTAGATACTGAAGGAAAACAACTAATGCTGTCCCTGGGGGAGGGTGTGGGGCGGGTGGAACTTCTGCTTTCACCAGGAGGGTCTTGGAGGCTCCGAAAGACCTCTCTGGCCAGTACTGCCGGGTACTGGAGCAGATAATTCTGTCCTCTATCCCAGCCAATGTCCTGGCAGGTATTCATCTCCCCCCAGGTGGGTGGCCCGAGCCACCAGGGTTAATCAGAGGGCTCAGTCGCATGGAGTTCCAGAAGCATTTTATTCCTGAAGGGGTCCAGCAGCGAAAGAGGCCGAATGACCTTCGGAGACCCTTGTTATAGGGTCTGGCTAGGGGGCCAGGGGCACAGGGGAGGAGAGGGAGGCAGGGGAGTACAGAGCAAGCAAGGGATAGGGTAAAGGAACAGGTTACGGTTATTCAATATAGGAGAATTAACATATCCAGGTAAGGCACCTCAGGGAGAGACCACTTTGTTTTCCAGGGGTGGTCTCACACAGCTGAGTTATCCCACCAACGTTTCGGGGTGGGCTGAGCAACTCCGACAAACAACCATTATCCTGACTCAGCAAAATGGCATGACTCTTGAGAAGAACATATTAGGGTGCAACTCAGAGTCACTGCCTTCAGAGCCCTGACCTAGACATGAGAAGACACAGTCCTCCTCTCCAAGAAAAATTATCATTTGAAACAAGCTGACAGCAGTGACAGAAAAATAAAAGCAAAAAGGTTTGAATTTGAAAAGTTTTCAAATAGCCTGTGAACAAGATTATATAAGTTGCAGACAGCCAGTCCTGAGCTTCAGACACACACATGCAAGTGTTTTGTACCACTGCTCTGAAGAAAGGCTGCTGAGCCAAAGTATATGTCTCCAATGATAACGCTGGAACTTTGTAGTTTAATCTCCAGGTCCACACTCTCTTGGAGAATTCAAGCTGCACACTAACAAAATCATGTGCAAAATAGTTTAGAAATGTCTTACTGTTTGATCCCTAATGAAGTCTATTACTAATGTGACCTCTAATAAATCAGGCTGCAAACAAGTTCCAGCTGGCCCTCAGAGACAGTCATATCTGGTTGCTACACCAGCACAAATCCAATGACTCCAGACATACTTAAAACAGAGTGCAGAATTTGTTCCAGAAAGTTTAGGACTCTGTATCAAGACTGTGACTTTTCCAAATTTTTTTTTCCAGTTACCACCCAGAGACCAGCAATGAGCACTCATAAAATAACAAACTGAGTGCTATGGGTAAACTCACTCAGAAATTGTTTCACAATACATGACTTGTTCTTAAAATATGAACCTTGTTAGGAAATTAACATAAAGAACTTCTGAAGTATTTTCCAGATGTTTGCATTGATAAACAGAAAATCCCTTGTGGTCTACTAAGGAAAAACAAAATGGCATGATACAAATAAGTTCCTTTATTCAAAATGAAAGAGGAAAGGGAAAACAAAATGGCATGATAAAAATAAGTTCCTTTATTTAAAATGAAAGAGGAGAAAACATCCAAGAACTCTCTAAGTTTAAAATAGGTACAAAGGCCAATTTTATCACTTTAAGAAGCCAGAGACTGATGATCTCTATGCACATGAATTTGCATAGTAATAAATGCTCCCCAAGAAAGTAAATTTAGAGGAAAAAAAATTAAAAAACACAGCAAAATGGACAGATATAGTCATCAAATACCTTCAGCATTTTAAAGTACTTTCAAAGAAAAAGGGAGACCTATGAAAAACTTAGACTGGTATTAAGATTTCCCACCTAAAACTTGAACTTCACACTTTGAAGATTTTCTCCCAATTAGGTCTGTTTGTTGCCTTTTTATTTTTTAAGGTTAAAATGGCTGAGTAATCTTAAAACAGGAAAATATTCCATTGTCTTGATCAGAAACTTTCTTGAGATAAAATGTTAAAAAACTGACGCTCACTGACATAGGATGCTGCCTAGGGCCAGACAGTGTATGACAACTGCATTAACAACTGCAGCAGGACCCAGGGATTGCAAATCTCCAAGCTCTGTGTGAGTTGTTTCTCCTCTTCCTCCTCTAACAAATCAACCTTTTGCAAAAGCTATGAGGAGAACACAAGTTAACCCTACATTTCTCTCTCCTGTGCTTGGATATGATGGATCTTACCAGAGGCCTGCCTCCTTTATTCACCTAGCTATCACTTTACTCTGCAAGGATTCCCATTAAAACCTCAGGAGGCTTTTCAGCAATTAACACAGTGGGAATGGTAGTAATCAGCCTGCAACGGGGTCATGCAACAGACTATTTGCCCACAGGAACACAATGCAATTGCAATCATTAGTAGAAAGCTTTGGAAAAGCTTGAAAGCTTTCCAAGTCACTCATAATGCTGTAATTGTGTGCAGCTCCTGGCTAGAAATCCCTACAAAGCTGCATAGCACCTGAGCTGGCCTGTTAAAGAACTATGAGGAGCAAACATGAAACACATTAACCTCCAATGCCCTAGCTGCAATTACCAAGAGGCTCTCACTGCCTTTAAGAGACCTCATGCAAACCCAAGTTTCTCCATGTCTGTTTTCATCTATATCAGCATTAAAGAAGTTAGCCTCTGGCATGTATTTTATCCTCAGTCTTTGTTTGCAAGCATCAGATTTTGAACAAGATCTCATCACGTGTTCAGACTTGTATTTTTTTTCCCCCTTTTTTTTCTTTAGCAGCTTCCTAAACCAAGCCCTGAGGAAATACTTGGAAGTGTGTGTGTATGTTGGGGGGGGGGAGGCTTAGCACAGACGTACCTATACTGAAAATATTTATCTGAAAGTTTTCAATACTGTAATAACAAGAAAATTGTTGCCTTGTACCTACCAATTCAAAGTTTTGGAAAATAGGAAAGGTACTTTTTAACTGATTTGAAAGGGAATATAAATCATAATTGTTGCAAAGGGAGGAGAAAAAGATTGTATTTCCCAAAGTCAGACTTATTGATTAGACTTCTAAGTACATTATAGAGCTAAAAGCTGTATCCAACAGCTTCCACACACTTGCTGACTCTGCAGGTCATTTCAGACAGCAGTGCTTATATCTTTACCATAGAAGGGCCCATTTTCAAGGTCACTGAAACTACTTTTGCTGAACTTTAATACTGCAATCTGCACGTGCTAAATCTTGGATATTACACTATTGACTTAAAGAAAAATTACTTTTTCAGCTTGACTACATCATGTTCACTAAAATTTATGTGCTCTGCTTCTGTGCCCTTATTGGAGCTATTCAGCAAGGTGAAAGTTCTGGATGAGTTTTGAAAGCATCTACTTGTACAATCAAGCACAACTTCCCTCATGTGTATTCCAGCTGCTTTTCTGTGCCAGGTAAGGAATTATCAGAGCAAAGCTGTTTCACAAGGTCACTCCCAAGCTTGACTCCCCACTGCCCCTAAGGACACATAGAGGGACAGGTTTTTGCCAGGCAGTGCTACACTTGAAACAGAAATAAGGTTGTTACTTTTACCTGAGGAACTCGAGTGGCTGGCTCCACTGCTTTCTGCCTTTGAAGAAAACTGGAGCAAATCCACAGGGAACTATAACTACTCCCTGCATTTCCCCATGTCTGCAGTATTCACAGGAATAAAGAACTGTCTAACCAGAATCTTTCCACAATACAAACCTCCCTGCCACTAAATACAGTTTAAAGCCAGGCACCTGTCTTTTTTCAGGGCCCTGAGGATGCCTGTAGGCTGTGATTGCCCTGAGTGGCCTCAGCTGGGGCCACCACTTGTACACGCCCTGTCCACTGCCCAGGGCTCCATTTAAACTCAAACGGAGCAGCCGTGTCTTGCCTGGGTGATGTTAAAGGTATGCTTGTCTCCTGCCTGGACTATATTCTCCCCATCCAGAGCTGTTGATAACCCCATTCACAGCAACCAGTTCCACCCTGAATGTGTGTAGTCCCCTGACTAATTTAGAGAGGGGGGTGGAAAAAAAAAAAGGCTTGTATTCTAACCATTAAAATTCAATCTCTTTAATCAGCTAGAGTGAAGGGTTGCTATCAATGTCACTGCTTTGCATGAATGTTTAAAGACTGATCAAATCAATTCTTTCTTTTTGGTAGCCACATGGAGTGACTTTTTGAGACCTTTTACTTTAATAATTCTGCCTAGACCTTCATAAGAGGGGCTATCATGGACTTCAGAAATAGAAACATACGTTCCTCCCTGGAGGAGGTGAGGAAAGATTAAAAAGCTTGCTATGAAGAGAACTTTCAACAAAATTACGCACAGGCTTTTCCTTCATTATCTGCTCTATTCCCATGATCTGGTACAATCTCCTGTGGGTAGGTACAATCAGGATTTTTCTTCTCAGCTCCACAGTGTAAATGATGGGGCAGAAATGGGCTGTATGTTGACTTAGAAACACTAAATTTGGTCCAGTCACATGATCTGCACGACACCATATGGCCCTCAACTCTTTCCCTGCTTCCTAGCTCAAGATTGCATTTGCACCTATCCTGTATAGACATTTCCCACCGCCTAAGATATTTTATATCACTGGCTGATATATAATACACTGTCAAATGGCAGTAATTTGGCTATTTTGCCTGAAGTCAAGTTGGTTACAAAGATTGCTCTGCTTCAGAAAATTCTTGACACACCAATTTACTATCTCATTATGTTCCTACTCTTTAGAGATAAAACAGTCACATTAAATGCTCATTAACGTTGAGATTAAGAAAAAAAAATTAACCTCTTGTGCTACATTTTCCCCTCTGTTTCTTAAATAGCTCATGTCCTAAACACTTTGATTTTTATCTCATGTACATGTCAACTAATCATCTTCACCTGAGTACTAAGGAGTACTGAACAAGGTATCTGATAAAGCTTGTTAAACAAATGGGCTTTCCCTTGGGAGATAAATCACAGAAATACTTACTTTATAAAATGTACCTTCTTTTAATAAGAAGGAAAGGATGGAAGAGAAGCAGGGGAAAAAATTAACAGCATAACAGAACTGAGACTAATAGCACCACAGGGGCCACAAGTTTCATTTCTTTGTGGCTTTCATGTGGACACTGGTCACATGTACATGTGCATGTTTTGTTACCAAGAGATGCACATGGCCCTGGGAAGAAACTACAGCAGGTTGATTTGAGTTTAGGAGGCAGATTTATTTGAGAAAAACTGCATACAGCTTGTCTTCTTCATGCCAAGTAACTTTGTCAACTTCACCTCATTTCCAATGTACCAATCTTTCCTAGTAAATACTAAGTACACTTTCAAAAGTTTATTTACTGGAGGTGCTGCTTTATTCTTCACCAGGTTGCGAGCCTTAAAATCCTTAATTCAGCAGACCACAAACGTGTTTAACTTTATGTACAGAAAGTGAAAATTAGCATTATCTTTCGGATATTTTGGAAAGAGTGTGAGGGAGGTGTGGTAAAGAAACTTTGCACAGTTAATAGTTGCTTTGAACTGCGTTGGATTAATAACTCACAAAATTATTTTATGGAGAAGCGTAACCATCAGGTTTTAAATAGAACAAGATCAGGAACTCTAGTATGAACTCTAATAGACTTGAAATAGTACATTTTCTTCCCAGAATTTATTTTTTGCCTACCAAATGACTGCCTACATAATGAATTACACACACAATGAGGAACAAAACTGTGTAAACATAACCATCTATACAAAGAGCACTCAAACACGTGGAAAACTTTAACATGAAGTATTGAGCAGTCTAATTTTCCAAAGTCTTTGTTTTGGAGGAAAAAAATCCCCCATCACCTAATCAGGCAGCAAGCTCACTGCTATTGAAGGATGAAGTGCTGGAGTTAAGTGCTTATAAAAGCCTGGGGATGAGGAAGAGAGAAGAGGCAATGATGGAAAAAAGTCCCCTCTGGGCTAAGTAGTAGACACATCTGCCAAAGTAATAGAAGTTTGTAACAGCAATTGCTGCCCAAGATTAGCACACAGGAGCAAGTAGTTAATAAAGCTGCCCTTACCAGTTTGGTATTTCACAGCAGCAGAACTTACAAGCAGAGTAAACAGGCACTAAAGAGCCAAATTCTTCTGGAAACACATATCAGGGTCCTTCCAGGATAACTCAAGATGATCTTTGGCCAGGTGCAATGTAGCAGGAAGAGAAATGTGGGCCTTGTCACCAAGAACAGACATACAGATACTTTTACCTGAGCTGCAGTTCTGGCTCATGTTGTAGACGAAGGGTTCATGGACAGGTCTTGGAGCATCCACTCTGAATCTTTTCAGGCATAGTGTATTTTATAGTAGGCCACAGATACAAATAAGCCAAACAGGGAGATTAGAAAGCAAGTTATCTGTTTGGCACAGATTTTCATTGGTGTGAGGCCCTGAGGACCAGCAAGGATTTGCCACAATAGGCTGCTGACAGCTATTCTTCTGCAGTATATTGTCCTGGCTCAATAGCACAAGGTCAGACTGAATGCCTTTTTGCCGCCTTTCTGCTTCTCCTGGGGAGCAATTGCTTAGAAAAATATCCCTTTACTTGACAGGTTTGTAACACAAACAAAAAAATCCATCCTCGTTGTGGTTATTGAACTGACTGCTTAGGAATCAAACAGTGTAAGACTAATAGTGTCATAGAGCCACCAACCACACCAATGTAAACTTAAATGCACATGAGTGATAGCTGAGTGGGGATAGCCTGGTGCAATAAATGAATGGAACTTACTTCTTTCCTTTTTCATCTTATACAGACACTTCATTTTACAATTAGCAATTAATTCCTTCTCCAAGCAGAAAGTAAGGCGGGATAATTAACTGTAAGAATTTCATTCACACACCCCTGTATGCAAAACCTCAAGTCATTCTGCAGAACAATATCTACAGCAAATGTGATGGAAAAGGAGACAGTTGCTTGGAGATTTTAAAACTGTTGACAAATTACAGCTATCTTTGTACATTCTCAAGATGAGTACTTTAAGGTTGACACTTTTGTGTATACAATAAAAGGGGATGATGTGGGGGAGGTACTGACACACCAAAGCTAAAAAGAACATCACTTTACATTAAAATAGTCCCTATAGACCTAGCAATCCCTTTTTACGATGCATCTGGAAACAAAAGAGAGTACATGCTCATAATTTAAAATCAATCTACTATAGAACTTTCACAGAGGCCTTCCCTAATGCTCTGGTCTCTTGTGCTCAAGAGGAAGATCCAACACACATGGCTGTCTGCTCCATAGAAGACATCTCGTGAGCAAGCAGCCATGCCCTCAGCATGGCTGTCAGTATGTCTAGACATCAGGACTTCACAAAATATCACAAATCAACTGTGTTCAAATACAGTGAATTTTCTGAGATCTCCAGAACAAACCCTGTGCAATAATCCCACGAGCATACGTGAATTACCCTTTTAATTTATACGTGCTTTACTTATACACCGTCAAGCAAAACATCAATTTGGCCATTTTATAAGTATCCTATATATATATAAGCATTATTATTAGCAGGCTAGATAGTGTAGAAGCAGCCCACTTTTTCTGAAGGTCCAGCTCACCACGCACTAGCTTGCTTCCCTAAAAAAGCCATTACAGTACACCATGATTTACATGGTGTTGGTGAGGAAGGCTGTTCTCACTGAAGCTGCAGAGCTTAAACAGTACAGCTGATCTCCTGAAGGACACCTACCCAAGGCATCCTTGCTGGATGGGATTTGGGGGTGTGACGGGACGCGCTGCCCCACCAGCGCTGACAGTCGCTGTGGAATCTGGGTAGGGTCAGTTCTGTTGCCCTCCCAGCCTGCTCCTGAAACCACAGAGAAGTCTAAGAGGATAAGGGATTCTTGCCCACGTCTTAGCCACAATTGGCCCTGGACCGTTTCAGGCTCAGTCTGGCAGATTGAGCAAAGCCTTCAGGGGAGGTGCAATGGCAGCAGCACCCCTTGAGAGACAAGGAAGCAGCAGAGGCAAGAGCCAAGATGCAGGAGGAGGGACTTGAGGCACATCACACTGCTATACTACACCATGGGGCTTGCCCACAAAGAGCCAGTTGGGAGACTGCGGTCATCTGCATATCTACAGTTCCAGAGGTGTTTTTCCTGAGGAGGCTTGTCTTCAGTTTTAAATACCATTAGATTTGTAATAAAATAGATATTGCTAAGGGAATTTCTGCCGTGTCTTCTGTCTCCTTAAGGGTCCACATAGTCCATTATGTCTTACTGTATTTCCCAGGATGCAAAATGAAGTTCATTAAAGAAAGATGAATGTTAGCCCCTTTAAATACATTTAAAATTGTCTCTTTGACAGAGCTTCTGCTATTGATACCCAATGTCAATAACAGAATTAGGACATGAATATAAAAACATCATCTTTACAAATGCGTGTCAGCTTTGCTTCTCTTCTTATTTTCTTATATTAATGACAAATATGCTGCAGATGCTGTTTCAGAGATAAACATTCAAACACTATTGTTATTTCCCCAAGAAAGCAAGGGTATAGGCAATTAATGACTATTCATGTATTTTTATTAGATAAAGAGGAACTGTCTATATGATATTGGCTGATCTACATTTTTGTTTTAATGTCACCATAATGCTACTATTCCTAATATTTTACAAGCTGTTTACAGAAAGCAAATTACAAGCCCTTAATAGAATCTAGCATGTAGCTTGGTCAACTTTAGAGGAAATTAATCCATGCAATCTAGTTATAGTGAATTGAAAACAAAAACTGAGTGCAAAGTGGTCAGTATAAACCTATGTGAAAGATTTTAATAGATGTACTCATATTTACTTGATTCAAATTATTCAATCAAATATTATCAGATTACTTACATTAAATATATTTAGAGGTTACACTGGGTGTATATTGATGTCTGGTCTTCACAAAAACCAGAAAATACAGGAAAATAAGGGCATTATGCAGTGAGAGTATATGGCTGTATATTATCTCTTCCTGATATGAAAAGAAAGAAGGAATCTAGGAAGCTGGCCAAAATACACGTCCATTACAAACACTCTGCTAACATGCTTTCAATTATGCATTCTCAAAGGGATCAGAAGGTCCTAATTACAAGACTGAAAGATAAACCTGAGCAAAATACCAACAAGGGTGGCAGCTCAGGCTCTGTTTCTGAGAGATGCTGACCCTCATGATCAGGGGAACAGCAGATGCTCAGCACAGCTCACTGCTGGGCCTTCAGTGAACAGGATTTCTTTTCCTGGTGTTTTTGGGCTCCTGAAAATTTAAGAGGTTTTGGATTCATATTACTGGTTTACACAAGAATATCCATGGAAATTCCCTGTCTTAGACTCCCAGTAGTGCTGTGTTTGGAAATAATGTGAGGAGATCTCCTACCCATTCCATTTTTGGGTGACATTATGTTCAAGCAAGGCTTGATGGTGAATCATTGCTTCAAATAATAGTCTTCAGAGGACTCAGGCAATAAAAATAAGAAAAAGGCGCCTGACAAGAAGGTGCCACCTGGTCTAAAGATTTTTCACCACCTGGTCTAAAGAAAGCACAGATAACAGGCCTCAAACTCTGGCCCATTTTCTACAACAACATCTTTCCCAGGCTGCACTGGCACAGGCAGGCTGAACACCAGGGTCAGAGTATTCACCACCGAAATCACCAAGGGTCAACTGGCAATCTCTCTAAGAGCCAAGTTGCTCCTACAATACTCAGCCACAAAATTGTTAGGTTTGAAATTTATTCTGCATCCCACCACAACCATATCTGACTAAAAAAAATGGGCTTCAGCACTGTCACAAGGTCTGAAAGAAGAGAACACTGACATCTAATATTTTCACTGCCAATTAAGAGTAGATATTGGCATGCCCAAATGAATCTATCCTAAGTTAATGATCATCAGCTGCAGTTATCCAGTTCCCCAGTTCTGCTTTATATTTATTTGTAAGCAACCCATGTCCCTGTTAGAATTTCTAGTTCATTCCACTCTCTTCCCCCCTCCTCCCACTTTTTTATTTTAGATCTGCAGATGTTTTCACAGGCAGGGAAAATTTTATTCTATTCATCCTCTAGATGACCTTCCACAATTCTAGCTTATCAGATGGTGTGCACACTTACATAGCAAAAGAAAGCATGCAAATGTAGATCTTGTTTTAAATACTAATTAAATGCATTACAATAACTCTGTAAGTTTTATGGTCTATCTTGCATAATTTCAAAGCAACTTTACCTGACTACTTCCACAAAACTACCAACACAATGCATTCAGGTTATCATCTTCACTTACTAACCACTGACTCACACTGGGATTGCAAGTGGTAGGAAAGGATAACGGGAACATTAACTCCTCATTGAACAAAGCCTTCCATAAATCAAAATCTATTCTTGTTCATATAATAGAAACAAGTTTAATTAAAGGAAATGGAATGGAGGAAAGAGTCTGTAAGTTAATAAGACACTCCAGCCTAATGAAGGAGAATTCAGCATGAAAGGTTAAAAATAAAAATTTCTTCAGTCAAGATGGAAATCCACAAAGTTTGACCATGACTTTATAGTGTCAGCTCATGTCGGTCATTCACAAATACAGTATTAGCAAGAAACACAACTTCAGAACAAAAACTAAAATTAAAGATAAGACTTACTATTATCATTTAAAACTTGTCATATTTTTGATTACGGCACTGATCTTTGGGTGGAGATGTTGAGCAACAAGTCTCACCAGCAAAAAATTCAGTCTAAAGATAGTGATGGTGGTAATGGAGTGGCATAAGGTGCAGTCCCTTGCAAGCAGGAAGTTCCCTCTGAAGCAGGATTCTTTATTGCTATCCAAAGAAAGCCTTCTGGCATGCCTCAGCTAAGCCAAAAAGCTCTCTAGACACCAAGCTTTGATTGTAATTACCTACGACAATTAATATTGCTTGGATTTTGCCAGCCTATTGCAAAAGGGAAGCTCAGTCTTGCTCACTGTAGCAGCAGCAGGGTAGAAAATCACCAGTTTCCACATGTCCCTGACTCCTGCAGAAAGAGCAGAGGAGCAGAAGGAAAGGAGCAGCTCTCCAGGCAAGAGAAGGGAGAGGAAAAAAAACTGTAGAAAACAGGGAAAATTATGAAATCCGGCTCTGACATGCTCAAAGCACAGCTGGTAAGATTTTGTGGTAAGTAGTAAGTAACAATAAATATATTTTCCTCACTGTCTTCTTGTATCAGAGTATGCTGTCTGGGGGTAACAGCAAAAACTCATGCTTACTTGCTCCCTTTCTGTCTCCACTTTTCCATTGTTCAGTTGTTTAAGACCAGAAATAGTACAATTGCACAACCATTAAGCCAGTTTCATCCCCACTGCATGAAAGAATAGGATTTGGTTCTAATTAATTAATTATTATAATAAATTATAAAATAGTTTGAATTATTGATTATCCAGATACAAATACGCCAGATGCAAAAAGTATCTGACTGATAAGCACTGAAGACGTGCTTACACAGAAAGGAGTTATAAGTGAATCCAGAATAATTACTTCCAGACCACAGACCTTCATTTTGGAATGAAACTGAGAAGCCCATGCCTGAAGTTGCCCTAAAAGTCCAGTCAGAACTCCGAACTCAATCATTTTCTTCCTCTGAATTATTTCTATAGTGAAGACAAGGTTCTATAGTTAAACTGTAACTTAAGAAAGGCAGGCAAAAGTGGCAAAATTGCTCCCTGAGGTGTTACCATGGACTTCTTTTTTTGCTGTGTTTTTGTACTTAGGATAGCATTAATCTAACTATACATAACTCTCATAATAAGCTTTTCATCAACTAATCCCATCACCCAACATTTTTTCTGTCCCCTTTCTGGAAGGCTGGGTTCCTCTTTTATCTGACAAGCAGCTTGGTACACTCCATTAGATTTAGTGTCAATGGAGCCTGGTTCAAGTTCCACATGCTTAATTCAGTCACCTTCAAACAGTTACATGATGGTTCATTGCACCTAATAATTAACACAAAGTCTGCAGCAGAAAATTGTCATGACTCTTCAGTTTACAGATTTCCAGAAGTCCATTCCTCAGTAATGTTGGAGTTTGCTCCAGAACTGTTTAATTTACTCCCCAGCAGAATGTTTCTTCTGAGAACCAACACTACAGATCAGAGCTCCAAAGATGACAGCTGAGAGAAGGTCATTCTGATCCCTGAGAGGAACCATGACACGGATTCTGCTGTGTGCACTCTTTCCTCAGACAGGGCACACAGCTGGAAGTAGAAGTAGCCGTCTTTCTTTTTCTGAGATGACACACCTGTCAAAACAGACTGAAGTGCTTTGCTATTCCTAAGTATAGTGGTAGAGAAACCCCTAGAGGAAAAACTGTGTGTCCAAATTCAAGTTCAAGGTGGAACAAGAACAGGTAGGCATGAAACTAGCTATAAAAAAAATTGGGATGAAAGTTAGAAGGTGGATCTTTAGCCCATATAGTGTCTAACCTGCTAGAGAGAGTAGGGGACACACAAGACTCAAACTCTTTCTGATTATGTGGCAGCACTGCTAATGGAGCAGGAGTTTCTTTCAAGAATTCAAAAAATCTTTTCCAATCTTCCATTGATTTGATGAAAATCAAGAAGTATTTTATCCTTTGGACTATTCCAAGTGCCTTTTCCATATTTGTTGGTCATCCTAGGCTATAATGTTGTACTTTGAAACAAGAGGTTGTTAGATAAAATGTATCAATCGCTATTTTAGAGGTGGGCAAAGAATAGCAAGGAGGAAAGAGCACTCCACCTTTCCAAGGATACTTTGTAAGTTGTGACCACTGTAATTTGTAAAAGTTACAGTGAAATAAACTTCCTGTCTTGTGTAAGCAGGTTTTTGCCAACTAACACCCACAAAACTGTCTTGGAGATATATTCAATTTGGCTCTGGGTACCCACCTGATCTTTTGCAAATGACAGTATGGCTCTTCGTATTAATCTAATGACATCTGGTTTAAAAAAACATCCATATAATGAACCCCTGATGCATAAGCAAGAGAAATTTGGGTATGGTAGACAGTGTAGATTAGAACAGACTCAAACCAATCACAACATTGACCACAAATGCAGAGAAATGTTCCTGACATCCATTAGAATCAAATAACCTTTAATTTTAACAAAAGTCCTTGGTCATATTGAATATTAATGTCCATGGCTAGAAGTGGCAAGCCAGAGACAGTGACCATTTCTCTCCAGGCTGCTTATATTGGATTCATTAGCAATTTATCATCAATGTAAAGGCAAAATTAAATTCCATCTGTGAGCTTTAATGCACATAAGACTTGATGTACCTGATGAATTGCAGATAAGCAAGAACTGGAGTTACCATAATAGAGGTTAAAGGCCTCTGAAAGCTTCAACAATTTTATGATATTATGCAATTTAGATCATAATTGTAATCATCAGAGGTAGAGTTTAAATAACTCATCAGAGAAAACAGTCATGTAAACTTGGAATCACACTAAATTTTTGAGTCTTAAATATCACATTATAGGAGTCTTTTAGGGACTTCTAACCACTTCAGACATGATTATTTAGAATTTTTGGGCTTCAGTTTGATATTATCCAATTCATATTTCTTCCTAAACGTGAACCACTTCACTGGTAGCATTGGGCCGTGCTGGGATACCTGAACAATGTTAAACATTACTTAGGGCCAGGGAAACCAGCAAGGCAATCAGACAAGAATGGCAACCCGTGATGCAAGTCGCAGGGGAGCAGCCTGGCCCGTTATAGGCACAACTGTAGATTAAGTCTTAGGGATTTCCCTGCTTTGCTTACATGCAGAGGGGTTCAATAGCACAAAGTCAATCCATTCACTCTCCTCTTTTGCACAACAAACATTATGTGAAAGGCTCATGACAAATAGCTTTCTTGCAGGCTGTCCCTGTAAGATTGCAGAAGATGGTGTGGCGACACGCTGTCTAGAACTAGGTATAGTGCCTCTTACTGAAAAATAGCAGACTCTGACTTATTATCTGACCCCATACATTATTACATGCTTTGACGCCTAAAGTAGGCATCTGGAAATCACTTGAGGAGAGTAACAGTAGGGGATAGGAATAAATTAATCAGACATATCACTGTCAGGCCATTTTCTAGATAGAAAATACCCCCATAATTACTTATTTCTCACCATTATATTACAAGTTAAAACAACTAAATACAATGGAAGAGCTTTGCACACAAACATAATCACAGAGACAACACCACATGCAATATAACAGGGAAAAGAAAACACAAAATATTAGCTCAAGCTCATGATCCATAGTTAAATCTGTGTGCAATAAAATGGAAATGTCATGTGTGATCATGGTTTCTCTATGTGTGTACATACACTGATTTCTGAACTTTGCAAAGCATTAGTTTGTCCTTTAAACTAAACTGGGAACTAAAGCTGCATTTGTATAAAGGTCACCAAAGTGTAAAGATACCACTCTAGAGCTTGACCATATGCAAAAATAAGGAGTGAAAAGCCAAATTCAACTGAATTATTTACAAAAAGTATTTAATGTACTATTTTTCCCTGTGGAAATTACTATTACATTATCAGCCACTGAATCAATACTTTATGCAGAGTTTCATGAAATTAATGTAAAAGCAACAACATGTTGTACTTTACACATACACAAAACAGGAAACATAAAAATGTGACAGCGAAGGAATCACAAAGTTACCAGAGTGAGACAACCAGAAAGAAGGTGCTGTCCCCTCCACAACTCCTGTCTTCTTTCCTCCCTCTTCCACTACCACCACTGAACTTTTATTCATACACTAGTCTTCCAAATATCCTCACAAAGAAGTCAGATATTAAGCAAGATATAAATAAGGGTTTTGTGTTTAAGCATCAGTTCCAAGAGAAAATCTCAAGGTGATGCTTCATGTCCTACTACCAGTGAATCTCAAGTGGAAAGGAAACATTGCTACAAATGGAGAGGATGGACTGGCATGGAAGTTGGGAAGAAATTTGAGTTTAATACCACAGGTGTGAATACAACTAATAGAAAAGTTCAAAGCTGTGAGAGACCTTAGATGTAAGGAAAAAAAAAAAAAAAAAAAAAAAAAAAAAAAAAAAAAAAAAAAAAAGAAAGACAAGAAAACCTTAAATGCAACAGAGTTATCTTTTACCCTCTGAATGACAGAGGAGAAAAATTACTTCAGCAGCTGTGATTTTGAATGCAATGGAAGTGAGCAGAAAGGAGAAGGAGTAGAATGCTGTCATTGAGAGGGTACATGAGAGTTTATTTGTGTTAGACGGAATCAAAACCTGAAGTCTTTTTTCTTCCATTCCCAGAGAACCATGTTGAGTCAAGAATGTTCTTCAATCCAGAACTAAGTTACCAGAGTTATATCTCAGTTATATTATTAGTGATTGGCCACTCATTAAACCTTTTCTGAGATGTAAGCAAAAACATGCAAAGGTAGTAATCATTTTAAATATAAATGAGGTACAAAAGCTAATGTAACACTTGCAAATGATTAAAAGCTGAAAAGGAAAAAAATAAAAATAATTTAAAATAATGAACAGAAAAACTCAAGCCCATCTGGGAATTATTTAAAAGTAGAACAAGTGATTATACAAGCAACCTGAGAGTAAGTACATGCCACTACTTTGAAAAACAAAAACAAAGCAGTAATGGAGCTCTAGAAGGTGTGACAGACAGAGGAAAACTGTCAAATAATAATGGATTTTAAGACCATGTTATATAAACAAAAAGTGTTCTTTAAAGTACATTAATGTTTCTTTTTAAAAGAAAAATGTGACTTTTTTTTAAAGTAGAATCACCATACTTCCTTGATTCATAGTGTTCTAGTGTCCTCCAATGGATACTTCTGAAAGTACTTGCTCTGTAAAAGTGTATTAGAATTACAGCTGTGCCTCATTTAATAGTTTTGGTATGGCATTTATTGCAAGATATTAGGAAGAGGAGACAATATAAGATATTACAAACTCATCTTTCTTCCTATATTTAAACAGATATTGGCACTGCTGGATTATCTCATCTTCAAACAAGGAAGGAAATGTGGTCTTCTGCCAAATTTTAGCAGTGATACCTGACAAGTCACTGAGTCCAATACTGACCTTAGTCACTCATTCATCTCATGATCACACAAAAGGATCAAAGCAGTAGAACAATGAGAGTGTAGGCAACCCTCAGCACATATGTATAGGACAAAGATCCCAAAGCAAGATATAGCAGTCTCTGGAGATGTATGGCACAGCTGCCAGTGAATCTCTGGAGCCACAGTTTCTCTCTCTTCTTTCCAGCTGGTAATTTTGAATAAAACATCACTGAAGAAACATTCAATACTTTTCATAGCAAAGTAAGAAAAAAAACTGAAGTCAGCACTCGTTTACATTGATTTAGTTGATGACATACTGCTGTCATTTGGAGAAGCAGCAATAATTGGGGTGATGTCATTTCTTTTAGTTTTTCAAAAATCTAGATTATAAAACTAGCTCTTCCAATTTATAATCTGGAAGAATGATGCTCTAAACAGTTTCTCTGGGTACATGGTTTTCCTTCAGTCATTTAAGGCTTCTTTAGATGGCAAAGTTAATGCATAGTAAGTTGGTGTAGCAAATTTCTCTCCCCGGGTCAGCTGACAGTCCCCACAAATCATGGCTTTCCTCTACTCCTGGTCATTGATCTTTATCATGGTCAGTGTCTTCTACTAGTGGTAGCTGTGTTATCCCTGCCTGCCCCACTCCCTAATCCAGACCTTGCATCCACCATCCTCTCCTGGCTACACTTACTTTTTCCAAATACTTTCAAGCATCATCTTGCTTAGGATAAGCTTAAAATCCATGGATACAGGGGGAAAAATAAGTGTGCATTAGTCACTACTTACATGGAAACAAAAGATTCTTCTGTGCAACATGGATTATCCTACTTCTAAAGAAAAACAAAGGTACTGGGCACACCTAACATGTACTGGGAATGTAGAGTCATAGAACACTTTGAGCTGAAAGGGAGATTGCCTTGTCCCAATCCCCTGCCATGTGCAGAGACACCTTCCACTAGACCATGTTGCTCAAAGCCCCATCCAACCAAAGCACTTCCAGGGATGCGGCATTCACAGCTTCTCTGGGCAACCTTTTTCAGTGTCTCTCTCCATCTGTCTTATAAGCCCCCTTTAAATATTGAAAGGCCACAACAAAATCTCCCTGGAGCTTTCTCCTCTCCAGGCTGAAGAGCCCCAACTCTCTCAGTCTTGTCTGTACAGGAGAGGTGCTCCAGCCCTCTGATCATTTTGGTGTCACTCAGTCCAAGAGGTCCACGTCCTTCTTATGCTGGGGGCCCCAGAGCTGATGCAGTGCTCCAGGTGGGGTCTCATGAGAGCATAGCAGAGGGGGACAATCCCCTCACCTCCCTCACCCTGTTGGTCATGCTGCTTTCGAGGCAGCCCATTACACAGCTGGCATTCTAGGCTGCAAACACACACTGCCACCTCATATCCAAGGTGTGTTTGTGACTCCTCCAATATTCCCAAGTTCTTCTCCTCACAGCTGCTCCCAGTCCATTCACACCTCTTTACTGTGCTGATATTCAAGATTGCCCCAGTCCACGTGCAGGACCTGGCTTTGTTGAATTTCAAGATGTTCACCTTGCCCCCTTCTCAAGCCTGTTAAGGTCCCTCTGGAAGGTGTCACTTCCCTCAAATATACCAAAATGTGTAAAAAAGCAATTGGCATGGAGTAGATAGTACATGATAAATCCACAACCTAGTTTATTTTGTACCAGTCTACCTGTCAGACACAGCTTTCAAAATCCAAATTCAGCCAAAGCAAGTCAAATGTCATCATCTCACCTGCTCTTGTCTCCAGGGATTTATGGTCCTCCAAACTGAAGATAACCCTTAGTTCCCTTCAGACAACATCATTATATGCATCCCCATCCAGGTCTTTAGCAGAGAAAAAAATGAGAAAAAGCTAAAGAACTTCAACTGTTGCATATTACTGGCAGCAAGCATGTGACTGGTGATCTCTGCCAAACATAGAGGAGTTAAGGGCTTTAACTTATACCCTAAGGTCCTGTGTTCTTTTACACTTCTCATCTTCCTCCTACAGTACATAATCTCTTGGATTTTTTTTTCTCTCTCACCCCATCTTTCCAAAATTTTTCTTGAAATATAATAAGAATATCCTTAACACTAGCAACCTTAGTGTAGGCTACAGCTCGACAGTATGAGCAGTGCCCAACAGTCTAGCAGAATTCTAATAGTTTAACATGAAAACACAGCTGTCATTGCAGAAAATCAAGGCTCAACTAAATACACAGAAATTGTAAAGAGCAGAAACTACTTAAAGTTGAAGACCACTGCAACACACTTAACTCAACACCTTGAGCAGTCACGGCTGTTTCATCACCATTTGATGGATTTCAAACACTAAGAGATAAAAAATTCTGTATATCTCATTGACTGATCCATTCAGTCACCATCTTTTGTGCCTTCTCCATAAATATCATGTTGCTATTATACATAAAAAGGAAGACCTACTATGGTTCTTTACTGTAAATTTAATAACTGCAGATCTTTCACTACTTCTCAGTGTGCTTTGAAGTTCTCTTTCACACAAAGTTATACAGCATCCTTTAATTCTCTCAAGTACAAAGCTTAGTAGTATACTTCAAAGACCCCTTATACTCAGAGATGTCTGACACATTGTCAAATTCCCTGAAACAAAGATCTATACTCCCGTGTCTAGCTCCTTCAAATGAGAGTGTCCAACACTTTCACATTCCGTTAAAAACTGGGAGAGGGGTTATATGCTATAACATCTGCTACTCTTACAGAAAACTTTATCGTTTCAGGATTATTTAAACAGTACTTTAAGGCAGTTTGAATTCCCTCCTGCCTTTCACATCTTAGATCGGAAGAGCACACG